>JANHFO010001589.1:170952-195857 GCA_032468095.1 Pareas carinatus
GGACTCGGGGCGGTGTACAGCCAGAAATAAAAACAGAAAGGTACATCAAACAACAGTTAAAACCATTTTAAAAGAATTAAACTAACTGGCCTAAAAATTTCCATATGAAATTTAAAACCCAAATTAAAATATACCAAATATAAATATAAAATATAAAAGAGGGATCAGGACAGCCCGGCTACTAATTCCAATTCATGGAAATCTATTTGTAGATGTTTATAAATATTAAGGAAATGTATTTACCGTATTCCATTGATTATAAGATGCCACTGATTATAAGACGTACCCTTATTTTTCTGTTAGAAATTTTTAAAAAAACTTTACCCTGGTAAGACACAATTGAATATAAGATGCACCATGAATAGAGACACCAAAATACAAAAAAACATGCATCTTATAATTAATATAATAGGGTAATTCACTGATATCATACACTTTCTATATATTTATATAGTTTTATTTCAATTGGAATTGCTGCTATTGTAGTAGGCTCTCTGCTGTGTAGTGATATCCCTGCCTGAGTCCTTGACTCCATTTCTGGGTAATGGAGTTCTCCAGACTTACGGTCCTGGCGAAGTCAATCTGTTTTTCTAGGAGTGAGATCCGAGGTGCTTTGGGAGTTTGTGGCCACCATAATGGTCATGAACCTATTCCAGATCACCAGAGCCCAACATGTCATACACCAAATAAAGTGTTCCCTGTGAAGCATTGGCTATGTGATCTGAAATTGGGGGAGCTCTGATGCATCCCTTGTCATAGTCAAATCATGTACTAAGTATACTCTAGATTCCTGGATGTCCTTCTAGATTATTTTCTACTATATACTACAGGGAGCCTAGACCAATTAGATTTATCTGCCCTGAAGACTATTAGACCCAGATCAGTTTCAGAGGGAGCTCTGGAGTGTTGTTCCTGCTGGTTTGCTGCATGATCCATATAAAGTTTTGATCATCACTTGGAATAAGGAAATGGCTGAGGATTTGGACTGGATCATTCTCATGTAGCTTCTCCTCTCTTGAGGAATTCCATCACTCCCCATAATTTATGAAGGACTTGAGGGAGATGAAATGATAGAAGAGAAATTTAGAGCATTGCTGGTGCTCAACAAGGGACAAACTTGACTGAACATGGATTAGAGTCACTATTAGTGCTACCCTGTGGTGATACCATGGTTTTCTTCTTGATTGGTTCAGAGGATGAAAGGTGGGTGGGTTGGTGTTATGTTACTTCACTTCCATTCTCTGGAGTTGATTCCAGTCATTGATGATTGGGGAGAAGAGATTTCACCCCAGCCTCTACTTTGTGGAATGCTAGAAGTTTCAGTGCTTTTCCCTATTTAATATCTACATAAGGTTCCATTGGTTGTCAGGGTCCAATTGAAAGTGCAGTGTTTAATTTTTAAAGCCCCCATGATTGTATCTGCTTGTAGAAGATGACCAGGTTGAACCCGAAGGAGGGGTCCAACATGTCATCAGTCATGAGTCCTTGTGCACCCACAGAGATCTAAGTCCAAGCCCACCTTGAATTCCTTTCTTAACTGTCGCTAATTTCCTCTGACTGCTAGTAGTTCATATTCTTGTAGAGACGTTAAGCTTGAAATAAATCTTGATACTCATTTGAACTATCTAAATGTCCTGATTTCCCAGGTGCTTGACACTACCCATCGCCTCAGATCTGACAGAGAAGGCATGCTGCAGGTCTCATCTGCTGGAAAGCTACACTTGGCAGATTTTGGGAGGTTGTCTTCTCGGCTGTGATGTCTACCTTATGGAACATTGTGCCCCGTGAAGAGAGGTTAGTACTAGTATTATCCTAACCTGACATATTAATGTTCCAAATGTCATCAGATCTCGGGGATCTCAGTAGATTAGTGAGATCTTGAAGTGGCTCATTCCTGTGGCTAATGTTTATTTTGACTTGTGCTATGTGGTGTTTTTTTTTTATATTTTTAAATAATGACTGTTTTATATATTTATTATTTTAATTGCTGTATGCTGCTCAGAGTCATTTTTTGTGAGATGGGAGACCATAAAATTTGATAAAGAAAAATAAAGACATTCAGTAATGAAAGAAAAGTTTGCATTTTGGCTGTGTGATATGAAAAGGTTCTGAAATGTGGATCTTCATCAAACTGAAAGGAGATACCAACTGGATGCAACCATGTTCAGACTTGAACCCAGTATTCTACAACACCTTTATTAATGACTTGGATAAAAAGATGAAAATAATAGTCATCAGATCTGTAGAAGACATAACACTGAGTAGGAGAGTGAATAGACTACAAGATGCAGTAAAATTTAAAATACTCTTGGTAAATTGGAAAACTGGATAAAAGCAACAGACTGGGATTTGATCAAAGCCTTCACTTAGGAAAAATAAATCAAGAATAATGCAAGAGATATCTGGCTTCTCAATAATATTTGAAAAAATATGTTGTGATTGTAGTAGAATGAAGTGGCTAAAAAAAATCCAGACATAATTTTAGGTTACACATATAAAATCTCTTTTCCAAATCACATTTCTATGGTTGTGCGGGTCAGTATTTAGTTCTGAGCAGTACAATTTAAGAAAGTTTCACACAGAATTGGAGCAGGTTTAGGAACCAGCAACAAGGATTGATCCATTACTGGAAAATAAAACCCTTTGAGGAAAAACTGAAGAACAAGTGAGCTACAATAACATTCTTCAAATATCTGAAGGAATGTCACAGAACACATTGCAGGACACCGAATAGTGCATTTCAGTTACAGAATAATTTCCAATTAAATGTTAGGAGCGGGGGGGCGGGAACAGTAAAGTCCAGTTGAACAGTTAAACCCAGTTATCCAAAATGATGGTTGATTCACTTTCAATAGATTCATTCAAGCATTCAAGATATTTCAATTTTAATCACTGCACTTAACAGGGTTTTGGATTCAATGCTTAAATGGATCCCTAGAGGATCTACGATTCTAGGATTTTTCTGAAGAAATTCATGTTCAGAAAACAAAACATATCCCTGTTTCTGAAAGCTTTAAAACCAATAATATTAATAATAGAATTAATACTATTGATCAAGGTAACTTCTCAGTCAGATAAGAATAGAATTTTATAGCATATTCCCTCAGTTTCTGCAAGGTACTGAACATACATCAAATAATATATGGCTATAGTAACCCATTATTATCCTCACTGATAAAATTATTCCCTTATGACAACAAAAATAGAGAAAAATATATTGTCTTTTCTTCATATGCTTTGTATTAATGACATTTAAGCCCATCAGTATCGATGTCCATTCTGTCTAAAGAATCCTAACTGCATAGCTCCAGAATGTTATATTTATGTATTGTGAAATATGTCGGTATGGCAGAATTCCACTAATATGTCAAAAATCTAAGAACTAAATGGCCTTTCTATACTTATCTCATGAATTCCAGCTTAACGTGAATCAAGATCAACCAACTGATGGCCTTAATTCCTATACTATACAACAGTGGTTCTCAACCTATGGTCCACAAACTCTGAGGGGTGCAATGTCATCACAGGAGGTCCACAAAGGTTTGAAGAAATGTTATGATTTAAATCTTGAGTTAAGCGTTGGGGGTCTGTGGCCATGGTCAATGGTCACAAAAGGTATTTAAAGGAGGTCCATGATGATGAAAAGGTTGAGGACCACTGCTATACAAGATGAAAAACACTTCTGTAATTTCTTATTTGTTTGGTAAAAGAATTTAACAAAACAGAGCATTGAATGTCTATTAAAATACTAAGCTAAAATTTAATGATGGACACAAAAAGGAAACATAAAGATGCCACTGCAAATGATAAAACCCTCTAATAAATGGAGATCTAATTTTACCTGAGATCATCCTGTGAGAATCTCCTTTGCAAATCCTCTTTATTGCTTGTTTCTGTTCCTTCCTCAGTTATCTCCTCTTGGGCCCCTTCATTCTCTTCTGCTTCTTTATCTTCCTCATCACAGTTCTTTGTCACCTCCTCCCCTTCCCCCTTTTCATCATCTTGTTCATCCAACTTTTTCTCCAGTTCCTGATTCTCCTCTTCTTTCTCAATGAATACTTCCTCATCCCCTTCCTCCCCTCCCTCTTTTCTTTCCTCATGTGATCTTCCGAGGGTAACAAAAATTGAGGAAGCATGCAAGCAAATGAAAAAGAAGACAGAAGCCAGTTAGGAAAGCTAGACAGAATCAAAATATTAAATGAATTGAGGGTAGGAGAGGACAGCCAGAAAATAAATGCTAAAGGCCAATGGTGAGGGGGGAAAACATGCAGCTCAATTCTAGGAGCTAATTAAGTCTCACTATTTTTAAGAGAAGAAATGGCAAGAAGTCTGTACAATAACATAAATGACAATATATCTGTATAGATATTCTTATTAATCTTGTGCTTTATACAAATATACATCTGTATTACTGTTCTATGGCTTTGTGGGATCTATAACCACTACCAGCACTAAATACTATCTTGTCTGCAGGAGGAATGTTAAGGTGCATACAGTTGCACACATAACGCATGAACACATGAACGCTGACTCTACAGTATCCTGGTTCACATGGAAGGAAATATGACTCTCCTATAGATACAATTAAAGCAGTACTGAGAACGAAGTTTTCAGAAGTGACCTATTTTAGGAACATCTACATGAGGTTGCAATTGCAATACACAACTTGCTATTATAATCCAGAACATTTATTTTAAATTGGCCTGTAGTGTGGAGTTTCAGTAAACAGTTTGTTTGAAAGTAAGTAACCTACCTAATTTCAAAGAATCTGAATATAAACAAATACAGAAGGCTACACTGAAATTTCAGAAGGTGTACTGGAGGAGATGATACTGGGATCCAGTTCAAATTTATGGAAAACAAGATTAAAGCGGACTTGCAATTTCTTACCTAATTTTCTTGTTTCCTCTTGGCCGTTCTGATTGCACAGACATATAACTAGTGCTGCTAAAACGAGATGCACTACTGGTTCTCGAGACTGCTGATACGTCGCTGACGTCACTGTCTGAAGACTTGTTGGAGACATTATCAGAGCCTCGTTGAGGATCCCGCCCGGGACGATACTGTAAGGCAAACAAACTATGATGTTCATGGTGGCCTAAAGGAATCTAGTTTTTTAGTCATTCACTATCTAAACTGTTCATTTGTCTAGAGAGCGTGATTATTTTTTAATATCTCAACATTTCCCTCAATATTCCTCAATATTTAATTTACTTTAAGAGTCTCAAATATTTTTCTTGAATGTGTTCAAAGTAGTTTGTGTGGTATAAAAATGCAATTAATAATAAAAATATACATATGTGACAGGAAGTGTACGAAGGCCTTCAAAATCTGAAGCAATGCGTGTGGCAATATAACATTCTTGTTGTAAATTTTTTTCATACATTTCATAAAAGCTCAGACAGTGTTTTAGGCTATCATTCTCATCACTCAACAGTGAGATATAACAGTCAGGGAAATTCATATTCATTTATAACAGGAACATTACAAAATATGGCTAGTGTTTTGTTCTTTCTTTTATCTATGAAACTTTGCACACAATATAGAATAAATAGTTGTCAAATTTAACATAAAATTCTTTGGAAGCTGTGTGGTTTGTCTCTTGTTTTATATGCAACCAACCAATTTAATGTATTCTATAAACCACAGTTAAACAAATGTGTCAATAAAAGAGCATATTAATTTTACAGCCAATTATCACAGTAAATAGGCATTTGCATGCAAGCTCTGAATCTTAAATAATATATACTTTATTATGCCATGAGAGTGCATTCATATATTAGGATTTATGAATACTTTTTCCCCAAACACATTACAACATGGCAGGACCAAATGGCTGAAAAATTTACAAAGAGGGAACTAAAATGAACAGCAGACAAATTGTTCTTTTGATTGTTTGAAACATTTGAGTTTTTTTGCCAGGAAATGTATTGAGAAAGACTTACGAAATCAAGAAAACTATAAGAATGTCAGAGAAAAAGTTTTCTTACCAAGGAAAATAGTGACCTGGTAACCCCTTTCCAGGAGTTAATTTGTGAAAAATGTTGCAACAAAATATTCAGATAACTTTAAAATGAGAAATTATAACAAAGATTTCTAGCTGGCATATGGGCCATATTATCTAAGAAATTTCGATGTTTTTGAACACTTTATCTGTATATTAGATGTTTAAAAGAAACTAAAAGCCTGATGTTGATTTTAATCAATGATACTAACTCTTCTTGATTCTAATAGTATGATTTTTCTTGTTTTTATAATTTTGAATTTTAGAGACACACTGTGTCTTATGTAAAGTGACATATAAACTTAAATAAATCTATAAATCTGTAGCAGTGGAGAAAAAGCATGAAACTTAGAAAGAAATACAGTGTTAAATATCTTCATAATGTCTAAATTAGTAATGCTAATTAAATATTTTAAAGAACTAAAAAATAGGAAACCAGATTAAATTATATGTACAGCATTATACAGTATTCATTATATTTAAATGTATTTTAATTTATAGCTTCTGCATAGACTCTGCATGGCAGGGAAAACTTAAATATTTTAATCTCGATATACATAATAGAAAGTATAAACTAAATAGTTACTATATACAGATATATAAAATATATTCTAAAAATTAACAGATTGTTATAGGAATTTGGAGAAATAAGAATTGACTTTAGAAATGAAATAAAAATTTCAGAGGATAACAAATAATTACTGGGATAAATTTTTATTCTATCATTACACATTCTAGACCAATTTTTCCATCCTAGAAGCTAACTAGAATGTAGATACATTAGGTATATCAATTTAAGAAGTTTAGTCTAGAAAAGATCGCTTTCCACTCAAAACCATTTATAGTACAAGACAAAATAAAACTATAGGCAATATTGTATTCACTAAAAAAATTCCTCATATTTGTGACAGATTCTAAAATTGTGTAATACAACTTCCACTTGTTTGCAGTCAACAGGATTTTGACCAAGCAAGAACAAGGCAAATCAGCTGGTTTTCCATATAGTAGAAATATGTATTTTTGAAATGATACAAAGAAAAAATGTTTTTCTGGCTCCTTTAAACATTCTCATAGCCATTTGATTTCTAAGCTCTTTAAATGTGCAGCTTTCAATAATCTGATTTTAAATAATCTATGTTCAGTTAGAAAACACTGTCAGTACTGTCATTCATTTTATCATCTGCTAGAAATCTTATATATCAAATGATAGATCATATATTCTTCTAATCAGTTTTCACTGAGTTTGCATTTATTGGACTGGTTCCATACTTATATTATAAAAGAGAGCACTATAAAATAATAGAGCTGACTGTAGTTGAATCACAGGAATCAATATTATATCTTTCATCCGTTGATTTTAGTCCATTATTTTCAAGAAACTTGAACTACATATTCAGTAGTCATTAATACTAGCTGCTTGTACTTTTCCATATTTCTTCTGGATGTGTACATTATTATATCATATATACCTCTGAAAGAAAAATGTATTATTTAATGTTCTGAAGACTAAAATCAACAGTTAAATCTGTCCTAGCTAGAAAGTTTTTTTAAAAAAAATAGGCTAGTGTATTTTTAATAACAAATGTACTTGAAGCATTTCTTATTTTTTTGCTAAAAACAAATCATGCTTTAATCCATGCTTGATATATATTATTTCATGTTTTGTTAAACCTGGATTAAAGCTATTTAAACCAGAGGTCTCTAACCTTGGTCCCTTTAAGGCTTGCGGACTTCAATTCCCAGAATTCCTCAGCCAGTAGCTGGCTGGCTGAGGAATTTTGGGTGTTGAAGTCCACAAACCTTAGCAATAGCAATAGCAAAAGCAGTTAGACTTATATACCGCTTCACAGCGCTTTATAGCCCTCTCTAAGCGGTTTACAGAAATCAGCATATTTTCCCCAACAGTCTGGGTCCTCATTTGACCGACCTGATTAGATATCCTATCTGCATTCTAGCTTCTTGACAAAATATTAGTTATCATTAATAACACGTTCTTTATAATGGAAATTTCTCTGTTGATGTTATAGGCAGAACAAATAACCTCAAGGAACAGGAGAAAGAGCCACAACCAAGAAAACAGTCAAATAAAAGTAATCTGAATTGGGGGCAGAAATGTAGTTTGAGAGTGTCTCAGACATGACTACCCCTAGTTTCATAAAGTTAAAAGGGAGGGAGGAAGAAAGTGCTTTCAGACTTTCAGATTATGTTACTTTACTATGACCTTATAATAAAAGTAGCATCAGCTTGCCAGTTTTGGGATTCCAAATTTGGTCTACCTTGAAGGGCTATCAGTTGACTTTATATTGTCTCCTTCTAGATTTTTATGATAGCACTGCAGCCAATTATCTATCATGAAATATGTATGCTGGAGAAGATATTAACTGAATATTTACAATATGTATTATCTTGGAGAAATCCTGGAGAACTGATAAAATGTCACATGAGAAGGAACAGGAAAAAGTTGTGTCAATCATCAAAAATGAGAAGTCACAATGTGTCTCAGTTTTACCAAAGAATTTACAAAGTATTCCATAACATTCTGGTTAGCCAAATAGTTAAATCATGGATAGGATGGCCTGACTATTAAAGTTGATAAGTAACTGGTTCAAAATTCATACTCATCAGTGTGTACCTGTTAATTAAAATAATGTATTACATTTGCAAGGTTGCTGAATCAAAACAAATTCAATGTCAGATTGCCACATTAAAAACATAGGAACATACAAATACTAACATATTGCAGAAATACACAAGAAAATTCTAAATAGGTATCCTCAATTAAGTGAGTTCTACAAGGGTCAGTCCTACCCTCTTCAACATTAATGTCTTGGATTGAAGAAATCCTTATCAGATTTTCTAACACAAATAATTTTTTTGCAAAACTGAAATGATGTTCAATAAAATTCATTTTAATAACAGTTTATTACAATGTAATTCATCTATAGAATGAGTAAATTGCTAAATGTCTATGGAGATTCTCAATCATCAAGGTCATGGCTTTTTGAAAAGACAACTGGACTTACTTGGATATTTTTTTTCTTGAAAACATTTTACTTCTCATCCAAGAAGCTTCTTCAGTTCAACTTCTTCAGAAAGTCTAGTTGCCTTTTGAAAAAGCAGCCTTGAGATTATGATGCTGAATAAAGATCATAAAGCATGAACATGCTTTAGTTTAATTTCTTCTTCAAGTAGCTACTTTCTGAAGAGAAGCTTTAAGTTAACGGCAGTTTTGTAATCCCTTTTCCCCTTGATCGGCAACTTCTATATCTGTAATAAATATTTTTCCCAAAACTAATTTTTATCTGCCAGTTTATCCTAAAATTCTGCTTATAACAATTTTAGGATATTAGCTGATTTTATTTATACCAAATGGAAATGTTCTCCTTTTCATTTTATGGAACGATTATTTCCAATGTCCATAGAAAAGAAATGGTTTGCAGAATAGAATAGGGTTTTTAATATCCTGTTATAGAAACTGTAATGACCAACTATCAAATAACACACATGAAATCTTCCATGCTTTAATATGTGCCTGTTAAAGAGATTTCAGAATATATAAATTGCCCAGCTGTACTCTAATTCATGGCTGAAATCTGATTAGGAATTGGACAACAGATAATTGAGAAATTCCAAAGTTGGAAACTAAAAAAAACACCACATCTTGGAAAAGGGTAAAGGTAGGTCATTTTTGTATTATTGTCAAGAAAACTATATTCGGCATTGTTATACAAATGAGGAATGCAACTGATTATCTTTTCCGAAAGGGCATTTTTATTCATTTAATTTGTTGTGCCTGTGTGATTAGAAATGTGTAGAACCACATCTTTCCAAAATCAGTGGGCGTTTGCATGCATATTTGGCATTTTTTACAGTAGAAACCTATCTATTTTTTACCTTTTTTTGCTCAGAAATATTTATTAGAATATAGAACATAAAACAATAGGGTTAGAAGGGACCTTGGAAGTCTTCAATTCCCTCCCCATAGCAGGAGATCCTATACCATTCCAGACAAATGAATGTCTAGTTTCTTCTTGAAAGCCTCCAATGATGGCACATCCACAACTTCCGGAAGCAAGCCATTCCACCGATTAATTGTTTATTATTGATTTATTAAAGTCATATGCCACCCATCTTACCACAGGGAATTCTAGATGGCTTTCAATAAATTTAAATGTAATATAAAACATTAAAACAATGAACAGAGATCTTAAATTTAAAAGCCAGGTTAAAAAATTGACCGAGATGAAGATGAAGGGAACAAAGTAGGGAGAAGGTGGAGTGTTATCATTGGAAACCTCCAAAATGCTTCACACCCATTAGGACCCAGACTGGTTAGCACAGCCATGTCTTTAAGCATTCTTGGATGGTCCAATAGGGTGAGTGTGGATCTCATCTCAGGAGGCACAGTGCTCTAGAGAGTAGGAAAAAAGGCTCTTCTGGACCGTGCCAGCCAAATTTCATGGGCCAATAGGGTCCACAGCACGATCCTTCTGCTGAGGAGATGGGCTAGTCTCATTGTGGTGAGTCAGTCCCTCAGATAGTCTGGACCCACAAATACCCTGAATTGGACCTGGAAGCAAACTGGCAACCAATACAGCTCATGGAACAGCAGTGTAACATCCTAGGAGCCTCAAGAACTGCCCATGCATCTGTCTTTTGCACCAGCAGAAGCTTCCAGATACTCTTCAAGAGTAGTCCCATGTAAAGTGCATTGTAGTAGTTCAAATGTGAGATGACCAGAGCTTGAGTGCATGAACTCCCAATCCAGGAAAGGGCGCAGCTGAGGCACAACACACAATTGCACAAAAGCTCTTTCAGCTATGATTGCCACCTATTCATTGACTAGGATTCATGAGTCCAAGAAAACCTCCAGATTGTACACCAATCAATCTGGGGTAGTGGAACCCCATCTAGAACTGAAGCTGTTAATGTCCTGGAATCCAAAGCCACTCGGTCTTACCAAAGTTCAGCTGAAGTTTTTTCTCCCCCATGCAGACCCCCATCAGCCTCCAGGCACTGTGAGAGGGCAGCAACAGCATCACTTGCGTTACCCAGGATGGAGATGTAAACTTGAGTATCAGCAGCCTCATCTAGGATGGTGATTGATCTTGGCCAGTGGCCTCATGTGGATGTTAAAAAGAAGTGGAGAGGGTACCAAGCCCTGTGACATGCCACAAAGGAGCATCTTAATCCCTATCAACACCAATTGAGACCAGTCTTCAAAAAAGGAGTCAAGCAAGCAGAAGACTGTGCCATCCAACCCTACAATTCATTGCCAGTCCAAAATGATTCCATGGTTAATGGTATCAAAGGCTGGTGTGAAATCAAGGAGAGCAAGGATGGATCCCTTACCCCATGCCACTCTTGCCAGAGAACATCAAGTGCAACCAATACTGTTTTCATCTCATATCCAGGTCTCAAACCTAACAGGAAGAGATCTAGATAATCCCTTTCCTCCAGGACCCTGTTAAGCTGCTATGCAACCACCATCTCTATCATTTCCATTAAAATGGAAGGTGGGAGGTTGGATGGAAATTGTCCAGACAGATAGGCTCAAGACATGGGGGTTTTTTGAGAAAGAGCAAACCGGGATATCTTCAAAAGGTCCCAGAAACGTCTTTTCCTGTACTGAAGAATTTGTCACTGCCTGAACCCATCTGGCTGTCACCATCCTTGAGCTTTCACCAACCAGGAGGGACAGGGATCTGATTCATAGGTGCTTGTACTGACAGCATCAAAGACCCTGTCCATTTCATCAGATCGAACAGGGTTAAACTGTTCCAAGATAACCAGGTAAGACCTTTCCAGGCATCTCAAATGGATCTTCACCATGCATGGGTTCCAACTGTGAATGAATCCGAGCAACTTTGTCCATCAAGTGTTTAAATTCCTCTGCATAACCTTAAAGATGATCACCCGAGCTCTCCTGTCCCAGGAGGGACTGGGTCACCCTGAACAGGACCACTGGTCAGCACTCTGCAGACATAATAAAGGTGGGGTAATAATGGTGTTTCGCTGCTCTTACCACCATGACGTAGGCCTTAATAGCAGTTCTAAGTCATGTCAGATTCACCCCTTGTTTACCTCTAGTGGCACTATTGGTGTCTCTTGGTTCTTTTCAGAACCCATAGGTCCTTAATGATGTATCTCACTCTCCTCTTTTACTTTTACATCAATGTCAGCAGAATTGTAATCTTAAGAATAAATCAGCCACCAGATTTTGCTCTTGCTAAAATAAATGGAATCCTGAAATATATATAATCCTTACCTCATGTACAAGTAAAGAACTTAACACCCTTCATGTTAATTCAATGTAATTATTAAATTTAATTAAGATATACCTGTAAAATCTGATTAATTACTAATACTAAATAATGTATCCTATAGGTTGGGATAACAATTCAGTCCATAAATGTCAGATCAGTAATTAATGATTCATTCTATATATGTGTGATCAATATACCAGCTTCACATATATTCAATCATGGCATTTATAATGACTAAATGTCTGGCAGTGCCAAAGGGTATAGTAGAACTTGAATTCTCTAATAATCTCTGAGTGTTATCTGGCCCATGGAGGTGTGGATGGAATGAAAAATATGAAACATGAAAAATGTCAATATGTAAGTATGTAAGGGTGGGGATTTATGATGTCATCTTTTCATCTTTTCATCGTCATAGTGCATAGCAGTCATCTGTGATAGGATTTTTGCTCAAAGTGGAATTAGCTTCATCCACTCCTAGGACTGAATTATTACTACTTTATATTTTATGTACAAAATGTGTATATCTAAAAAGGTGCATCTTTTGTTTCTGCTTATGCTTCTGCGAATTGTGAATTAAGACACTTTCATAATGTCTGAGGGTTAAGCTCTATAAAAAATATGCACGTGAGTGTGCATACAGAGCAGAATATTAGATACTACGTATATTGAGGCTTGTAACTTTCATGCATATGTAATGTAATTAGTCAATCAGTCAATGCACAAAAGTTTAATCATCCAAGATGTCCTACATAGCCAACTACAAAACTCAAATCCACACAAACTACTTTTCATTTTGATAATATTAATTTAATTTAGAAGAGTTCAATCATCTTAATAAGACCAAAACGTTATTTCATCAAAAAGAGCAATTTGTGAAAGTCTGCTGACCCTCTTCAAAGAAAGCTAAAACTGCCAGGCCCAAAAACCAAGAACGACACTTGCCAATTCTTCCATGCTGAGATTTTTATTGTTTCACACCTATAGACAAAAACTTGTCAGACTGAAAAGACTGTGCTATCCACATCTACAATACGTAAACTGTTAGTGAGGAACTCTATTCACTCTCTTCTCTCCCACATAATAACTGGGCTAAGTAGACTCTTACTCCTCTGGAATCCAGTCCCTCTCTTCTGGGGATTCATTTCTTCAGTACGTTCCACCACAAAAAACCACAGCTTCTGGCAGCAGCACTATTATCCCCTGAAAAGGCCCTCTGAAGTCTATTGGCAAAGTAACCAACTTGGTGAAAACATATTGGAGGGTCTGATCTCAAAAACAAAACCTCACCATATTATTCATGCTAGTAATCATACTGCATAAAATAATTGTATGTTTCATGACATGATATGTAGTCCTTTTAAGCAAACACCATCCATATAACGTCAGCAACAAATTCTTGCCAATATCTCTAAGATTATAATGAATATAAGGAAAACCCTTGCTCATAATTACCACATGATGAACAGTCAAATAGTATACCAACTTACTAAGAGTATATCAGTCTTTTTATCAAATTAAATGAATAAGCAAGACATGGCGTAGCATCATTTGACTAATGTTTATTCAGGATTAGGTTTTGGGTTCTAACAGCAAGGATAATACTATCAGCCAATCTTTCTATACAGAATTTAACAAAAATTATCTATGGGGTTGTACAGAGCTTTGGATTTGATTACAAAATGGTGTTGCAGAATGTGTGAGGCACCAATGTTAACAGCTGTCTGCAACAGATTTAAGAAAGTATGTCTTTTTCTAGAATTGTGCTGCAGTTGCACAGGACAGTTTATACACTTCCTGGGAAAGATGCAGCTCATCCAAAGAGTTGAAAAATTGAATTCATCTTCATCTTAATTTATCTTACTGGATGCCAATTCATATGCATTGAGCATACTTCGCATTTATGTGCCAGATAGTAATCATCTGCTCATATCCATAATAGTATATTCCATTATATCACACAAAGGACTGAATCTTGAAGCCCTCAGTGTTGAATTACAAAAAGAAGGCTCTAAGATATTTCTACACACCACGGTAAAGTATGGAGCATAGGTTTTTAACATTAACTTCTGATCTTTATTTCATCATCATAGGTTACTAAACTCATGGCTTATTAATGCACCTCATCACAAAATTAATTTGACAATTAATACTTTCAAAATGGACATTTGCTTAACATTCATGGCGATTTCTAATCTTAGTAAGTAGTTCCTATTTACATAGAATTATAATGAATTGGGCACAACTATAGTTTTGAAAATGATTCAGAATCTTTTAGCTCTATCTATACACTCTGGGAGTAAATAGTACTACTATAGACTCCCTTGCCTTTTATACTTTCTGCAGGGAGCACTTTTTGAGTGCATAGAAGGAAAGTGATGGTTTCTGTCAGACAACAAAACCATAAGGCGCCTGAGACTACCCTTTTAATACACTTTAAAACGTTTCACCATTGTAAAGGCTTTTCGGAATCTTAGGTAAGGGAAAAGGTAGGAGCTAAAAAGAGTTCTTGCAATCTAATTTACTAGTCTTATAGCCTAATTTACTTCCCAGTAAACATGCATATCAGCATTGCACTCTTAATTAAATATGCTACCCATGAAACAATTGCTAGCATCTTCCTGCCTCATCAGGTTAGACAATTACATATTTTGCTGTGTTTCAAAACAAAATGCCCTTGCCTTGGAATGATAATCTTGCTCCAGCCTGGAATCTGATCCCGCTACATGCTTGTACTTGTTCATTTTCATTTGACGATTTCTCTCTTCAATATCCAGAGTGCCTGTCAAGTTCAAAATAAAACATGAACATGTCATTCCAAACCAGTTTCAACATTCTGAACCAAGATGGAGAACACTTAAGATTTTTTTCCCAAATATAACATAAAAATTAAATCTATGGTTTTGTTTGCAATGAGTAAGACAACTTCATTGGCAAATATAAAAAAACCATTATGAATGTAACTGCTTTAATTTCAACCGTGTAAGTTATAGTGTTTTAAAGGTTAAAGGTTAAGATTGCACATAAATTATCAAATGGGAGTTCTTTTACAAAAGCAGCACATTGTAAACAGACAAGTTTGAAATGAATAACATATGATATCTATTATTCATCTACTGTATATCCTTTTAAAATCATATAGCAATAGTGTAGGCCTGGCTAGCTTAAACTGTATTATTTTAAATGAGTGGTTATTCATGCATTGGACCAATGATGCAATTTCTTAAGAGAGAGGGTGATAATTCTGAGAGCATGTCTCTCAAGATAATGAGAGCCATTGAAAGAGCTAAATGGTATCCGAAGTAGTCTTTTTAAAGATATTATATTCCCCAGATTTTTCGAGATCACCAAATACAACAAAATTTGCCAATTCTAACATGAATTAATATGAGCTCTGACAAGTAACAGCTGAAATGCTGGGAAATTTGGCTGGTTTTTTTAAACTACTTTTATAATAGACACTTTTATTTTTCATTTTTTTTGTGTGCCTAGTATCTGAAAATGTGCCAGTTTCTGATTTGGAACATGCAAATATATCATGAATTATACATCTAACATTTGAAAATCTTGTAAAAATAGGTTGACTTTAATTTTGTAGGACTATTTCTTTAAGGAGGAAACCTCTAAGCAGAAAATTACTTTTTTCTCCCCTCCAGCTAATAAATAATATTTGGGATCAAATGTCAAACAAAAGCGGGTGTAAGATAACATTTTGTGGTAAATGCTAATAAAAGATGCCAACCAAATGGCTACTTTAGCCGTATCATACAATGAGCATATATAGTACTAGTCTACACTAGAGAAACACCACTACAGAGTATTTGCTATGACTTGTACTCTGTGGTAGCATGGAACAACAAAACTGCAACAGGCTTTGTGAACTGTGTAAACCACATCAAAACTGAAATCTGTAAGAAGCAGGAGAGAACAAAGAGAAGAGGACATTTTTCAAAATAGATTCTTTTTTTCTAAACCATTAAACAAATATAGGAAACTCTGAACTACAGCCAGCATCCAGTAACTGTAATTAAGAGAACTGCACATGTAATTTGCATATCAATCACAACTGAGCTCAGCACAATGTTTAAAAATATATACATGCATAAATTAATAAACAGAACAACAGAATGAGGTCAAAGATTTCAGGTATAACGTTAAATTTTGGAGGTGAATTATATGATTGCAAAATATAAACTGAATAGTGTTTATTTTCTGAGACTAGAATAAACATTGGGAAATCTCTTTCATGACATTAGAGACAAATAATTAAAACAGTGACATTATGGTTTTTAAAGACACAGATAATTTACCCAGTTTTTGCTCTAGCCAAATTATTATCTTGGCTGACCTTGTCTTTACCATTTCTACTTACACAATACACTTTTTAAGGTATATTACATTCTAAATTTGATCATATCAGACTTGTAAAAAGGCATTAGAATATTGGCAGTTTCAATTCTTCCTCTAATAATCCCCCATATTTTCCTGTTTTAAGGAAATTTAATGAAGCCATTACTTCATTAAACTCTATCAGTCTAATGGTAGATTAGCTGTCTTGTGGATCATCACTAATTCAAACTCACCAGTGCTTATAGAACAATTATTTTAGAAGGGCAACTGTATTAAAACTAAGTACAACATTGAATGGTGCTTTGATTGCTAATCTATTTATTATCACATAAACTTTTGAGGATCTTGGTGCATCAAATGATATCTTTCTTAATCTTTTTTTTTAAAAAAATGTTCCTCTCCATGGAAATCTTTAGTAAAGGGCGAAAGATTTATACGATCTGAAGAGAAACCAGAGTATGATACCTTTCTTAATCTTTAGACATGAACTATTACTATTTTATATAAATGAAATTATTTGACTCCCCTCTCATGCCCCTTGGTGCATATCTTTAGGAACCTAGATACGGTGAATCATCTTAAGTTCACTCCTATAACCTAGCGATATTATTTTGGCAGTGTTTGCTATTATCTTTGTTTTATTTACCCTTAAATAATTGGCATCATCAATGGGAATGCTATCTGTAACTCCATATATTGTTGTTAGAATCTGCAGTATCTAAATGCTATAAAAATGAACAAAACAGAATGAAAATAAACCAATAAATCCTGTGACCTTAAATGGTTCACTGACGCTGTGTGCCCCCATGATCTCAGCTGTATGGGAACTTCTAGCATTTGAGCATGCTTCATGAAGTTGTTAAAACATAGGCTGCTGATGTCTTAACTTTCCTAAGTTAGTGATTTAATCTTAAAATCATTGACCCATCAAATGGCAGATATCATTTGATCAAGTTTCTGAAACATAAAGATTAATAAAATTACATTACTGCTTATATCACTGTAATGATCAAAACAACTGATATTTAGCATATTTTGCTACTAGTTTTGAAGGAAAAATCTGAAATATTTTTACAGTGGTCAGTAGATTTTCAGGACAACTATAACATTTCTGAGTAATATTCTGTTGGGCTTCTCTGGTTTTCCTATCGGTAAACAGACCATAGTTCTATTAAGTGTGGTGATTACAGCCTGTAGCTAGTAATTGCCTTATAACCGAGAGAATATAGGAAGGTTTTTTGAAATACAGTATAGTCAATACCTGGGATATAATCTATGTATAACTATATGCTGTAACATCTACAATAAAAACAAGGAAATATTTAATAATTTTGGCCTCATACTTGGGTACTGAAATCTAAAAATGAGTGGTGGAAGATAGGGAAGAGAAAATGATAAAAAACAGAAATCATGGATTAATAAAATGAATTAAATTTACTAGAATGTTTTTCTTATTTTATTTTATCTTATTCCATTTTAGTTATATTCTGCCTTTACTATTTTTACAAATAACTCAAGGTAGTGAACACATTCAACACAACTTCCTCCTCCTATTTTTCCCACAGTAACTCTGTGAGGTGGATTGGGATGAGGGCGGGAGACTGGTTCAAGCTTACT
Source organism: Pareas carinatus (assembly GCA_032468095.1). Lineage (NCBI taxonomy): Eukaryota > Metazoa > Chordata > Lepidosauria > Squamata > Pareidae > Pareas > Pareas carinatus. The sequence continues at coordinate 189,187 of JANHFO010001589.1, forward strand.
CAGCAGGTTTTTACGACTAAGGCAAGATCTAATCCAAAAGTGTTCCCAATGGTTAGGTTAAGCAAATAACTCATTTGTAACAAAGCTTTGCTTTTCGTGCTGTCTCCCAAATACTGGCTTGTAGTAACTGGCTAAAGGAACACTGAGAAAGACATTGGAAGAGTTAATAAAATGTTGAGTGAAAAGAGTAGATTATTGATTAAGTACAACTGCCTAGCCAGCATTGATTAGTTGGTAGCATGTGGTAGCCAAGAAAACAAACAAATGGATAGTCAGACAAATCAACCCAGTGTTATCATGACGGGCATAAATAACCAGGCTCAAATTATCTTACTTTGGACATACCATGTGACTACTAGTACTCTATAGAAGGTTCTAATGCTAGGAATGGTAGGAAGAAAGAGAACGATACAACCAGCAAAGTGGATGGACTCGCGTTACAGTGGTGATGCCTTGTTGGAAGGTTAGGAACAGATAGACATGGGAAAAAATCTACCTATGTACTTGCTAGGAGTCAACACTGATTAATTCATCTGTTTGTGTGTGTTTGTGTCTAGTGAGTGTGTGTGTGCTGGGGGAGGGGAGAGTATAAGAACCTCAACTATATGCCAGTAAACTGGCCTCTAAGCAGAATCCCATGTGGCACATGGAAATTTGGACCACATTCTGAATGTCTGTACAATGCAAGCAAAATTAGGTGAGATTAAAATATAGGACATCAGCATACCTATCCTAATTCAGTGGAAAATCAAACAACGGTTTCAAGCTGCTCTGTTACTTAAATAAGGGGCATATCCATCCTGACTAATGAAGAAGACTCCAGGTTAATGACACATATTCCTGACAGATACTGCTATAATGCCAAACTAAGAAGAATTAATTCAAGCTAAAAAATTATATGGGTCAAATAAATTCTTTAACATTCATCAGTTTCTCTGTGGATACAAGTAGATGATTTTAGTTCATTTAATACAAGTATGTTATCAATCCTTAGAAAAATATTAAGGCCCATATATTGAGTCTAACCTACTTACAGCTATAAATGAAGTATTTATTAAGTTTCTATGAAGTCACACTCCATGTAATTTATTTCAGTATACATATATGTTCAATTAATTTAATCAAAAATGCTACCTAATAAATAGATCCACAGGTAGTCATTAGAACAATTATTGAACGCTGAATGAAAAGCAACATTGGTATCTAAAAATGTTAGTTCAAATAGAGAACATGCATAAGATATTGTTAATTATAGGTATGTTTTCAGAAATATAACAACACATAGTAAGGAAAAAATGAAGACAAACTTATTTAACTTTGGAGTCAACATAGACATTAAAAGGCCAAAGCTGCTTTGATGCCAGCATAGGCACAGGAATTCCAAGGAATTCCTAGTAAACTCATTTCTTAAAAAGGAAACTAATGACAGGTTTATTGTACAAATTTGTTATTTCAAAAACTACCCAGAACTACATACTGTATAAGGAAGGAAAGAGGTATTCTGTCCCAAATCACTCTGGCAAGGCGGAGATTAATTAGAGTCAATTTATTTCACTTAATACAGTAACAAACGACGCACCAATGGTACCGGTGAAGCTCTGCCTCAGTTTCTCAGTTTTCGCTCAGTCCGAATTCTCCAGTTCCATGAACTAGGTCTCAGCTGAACCATGAGGTCAAGAGGGAAGTCACAATACCCACAACTACCAAATTCACAATACCAGTCCAGGGTTCCAAAAATCAAAGCACGTTCTAAGAGTCCAAGAAACATGATGCAAGATTCACAAGGCAGTACTCACAAAAAACCAGGAAGGTGCATCAAAGAAAATAGGTGTTCCTGACAAACACACCTTCCCCCAACATCGGGTTAAAGTACCATTCCTCAAGTGTTCCTTGTGAAGAGTGATGGAGCTGCTTCCTCACAAGCAACCTTGCCAACCTCTTCTGAGCCTTCCTTTACTCTGCTCTCTGTACCCGCAGATTGGACAGGGACGGGGGCGGGAGAACTGTTCTTCATCGGAAGTGGTCTGCAGTCTATCATCTCCACTGGCCTTCGGTAGTTGATCTGCTCCTGCAATCTGCTCTCTGTCTGATCAGCCATTTCCCCACCACCAACACTGCCAGATGGTCTGGGATTGCCTCATTCTTTGCCCCTGAACCCTCTGCTTATTCCAAGGGGACTATGCCATCTCCGTTGGATGGTTCTGGTTCCAACTCCTCCTTCTCCTCCAAACCAGGATCCTACGGAGTCATGACAGGAGGTTGAGTAACAACTGGATGTTACATTTTCAAAAATGGGGATCAATTTTGTCTTAATAGTGATATATACATTTATAAGTTTAAATTTATTTCAGTTATGGTCACTCCTGAACCAAAAGGTTCATCCAAAAAAAATCCCTTCAGAATCTCAAGGACACAAGAGAGAAGACAATCTTGTATTGTTATTGAAACATGAAGAGAACAGACTTAGAATATCCTCTGGCAATTATTATTACTATTATTCAATCTTTTTTTATTCTACTTATTAAATTTTTAAGCTACCTATCTCACTGATATTGTGACTCTTATATTTATTTATTTATTTATTTAGTCAAGCATATATGAGAAAACAGCAACAAAAAAGTATAAGTAAAAACATACTATATAAACATATAAATGAGTACAAATAAATGGGGACAGTAGGACAAGGATGGTTGGCACACTAGTGCCCTTATGCACACCCCTTTTACAGACCTCTTAGAAATGTTACGTTATTATTATTACATTACAATAATTAATAAAAATTACAATGTAATAAAGAATTAAAACATGCTAAAATTAAAAATAGACAGATTTGATATAATGATAATGATAATGATGATGATGATAATAATAATTAAAATTTAAAAACTAAGATGATGGGCAGCCTAGGGATGAGAACCTTTTCTACCCCATCAGCTATCCTCAAGGTAGCAGCCCCCAGGCCAATGGCAGAGCCAGGTTTTTAGGCTCATCTGGATGACCAAAAGTATTAGGGGGGGGACATCACTTTCAGTGGGAGAATATACCATACAGCAGGGGCCAAAGAAGACCCTTCTCCTGCACCCCACCAGTTGAAATTCTTTGGTTGAGATCAGAAGCAGGTCCTTTCCACTGAAATGAATGAGGCAGGTTAGTCTCATTGGCGTGAGATGGTTCCTCACATACCCGGGATACATGCCATAAGGGGCTTTAAAGATAATGACCAACACCTTGAATTGCACCCAAAAGCAAACTGGTTGTCAATGCAGCTTGCATAACAGCGGTGTCACACATGTGCCACCCAAATGGTCTCCAGAAATGTCCATGTCACCACGTTTTGTACTATTACAGCTTCCAAATACTGTTCAAAGGTAGTTCCATGTAGACTGTGTTGCAGTAATCCCACTGGGAGATGATCACGGCCTGAGTGACTGTGCACAATAAGTTTCTTTCCTATTTTGATGATTTTTAGTTCCTCAAGCAAAGCTAATAAACCCTTCACCAATGCATACTGATGTGGCTTAATAATGACCACATTATCTCTTAAGTATAACAAAATTGGCTAAAATAATACAAGAGATAAACCCAGGAATTTTTCTTACGGGACTTTTCTTAAGGACCTGTGATGGAGAGACATTTATTTACATCTTTGCAAAAATGTTCTGATAGTTAGTTAAATACTGTACGTAGTCTCCAGCTGCTGCTGCTGCTTAATGCCAGGTAAAGTTGCAATAAAGTCCACCTCATCCACAGTTTGATTGTAGATGACAAAGCCAATCTTGAATTACCAAGACCTGGTTGAGCACTGAAAAGTGGGTTCCCATCTCTGTAATGGTCTCTCTGGATTTCAAGTATGGCATTAGCCATGACACCAGGACAGGAGTGGAGGTGTGGCATCATTAGAAGTGAAATCCTCTTGATGAAGCTAAGCCATAGGGATCAGTAGGTATGGCTATTGCATTATCTTCTTCCATGCAGTGTAATTGCATTCCTACCTGACTTCCCAGACCTGGTGTCTGAGCTGGTAGTGGTCTCCTAGTCTCATACTTCTGGGGGATTTCAACCTGCCATCTCTGAGCCCAGAGCCTGAAACAATACAGAAGTTCCTGGCCACCATGACAGCCATGGCCCTGGTTCAAGTTATTCATGACCTGATACACTGGATCTGGTGTTAGCCCCGGGACATTGGCATTGTTATCTATTTTTGTACCCAGTCAGGGACAAGTCCACTCACTGTTGATTCTAGAGTCCTTAACAACTGCTTCTCATTGCAGGGAGGTGGAGTCTATTACAACAGGCTACCCCAGTGCAGTTTCAGAGAATACAGATTTTTTCCTGAGGTTCTGGCACACAGTTCAGGAGATGCCCTTGTTGTCCCTTGGAATTAGAAGGCAACAGGGACACTGAAACAAATTGCACCTGTGTGGATTCTCTGTGTATAAAGATCTCACTGAGCATCTTGGTTTACTGAGAAGGTCCGCAATATAACAACACAATACACCTCGAGCGATGGGAGTAAGACAGAGAGTGAAGTCAACCGAGCACAAGTAACAATCAATACTAGGGCTATTTGTGGGGATAAGGGTGAAGCATAATTATTTCTCCACACTTACTGCATCAGGACTTACTGTCCAGGGGCCCTGTTTTAGGTGATCAGGTCTCTTCTAGATAAAGACAGAGCACCTGCAGGGTTGCTTTGAGGAACATTCTCAGGACCTGACAGATGAAGGTTTCTTGAGTTCGCTCTGAGTTGAGACACTATCTGAGTCTCTTCACATGGCAGGAATTCGAGCAGTTGATCTCAAGTAAACCAACAGACTTTTTGTGACTATGAGCTCAGCCACCTGTGTTCTAGACTCTGCTCCTATTGGGATGGTGGCACAAGGATGGTCCAAATGATGGTTAACGCCTCCTTGCCAGAGGGACTGATACTGCCTGTCTTGAAGGAGAAAATGGTGCGCCCTCTTTTTAAGAGGTCATTCTTGGACCCAGTTGTGTTAGATAAATTTTATTCAGGCTACAACCTTCTGGGGGAAGGTTGTTAAAAGGATGATAGACATGCAGCTACAGAGGGTCCTGGATGAATCAAATTATCTGAACCCTTTCCAGTTTGGTTTCATACCAGGGTATAGCACTGAGATGGCACTGGTGGTGCTTGCTCATGACTTTTAGTGAGTCAGGAATAGGGTGATACAACTGTTCTGGCTCTCCTAGATCTTTCGATGGTTTTCAATACCATTGATCATGTTACCTTCTGGACCAGCTCTGGCAACTGGGAGTGGTAGGCATCATTTTGCGGCATTTCTCCTCCTTTCTTGGTGGCTGGTTTCAGTCAGTGTTGCTTGGTTAAGAGTTGCAGTATGGGTTGGACTCAGGTGTCTCCCCTCTCCTTTTTAACATCTCCATGAATCAGTTGGGCGAGGTCATTGTGTGGTATGGTTACGATGTTGTCACTATACTGATGATACTAGCTATACATCTCCTAACCCTGACTGGACAGGTGATACAGCTGCAGTGCTGCTTGAGTGCCTGGAGGCTATTATTTATTTTATTTTTTCGATTTATATACCGCCCTCCTCCCGAAGGATCCAGGGCGGTGTACAGCCGATTAAAACCACACATTATCATATTTAAAAACAATTTAAAGTTAAATTAAACCTATTAGGGCTGCAAATTCTTAAAAACTCTTAAAATTTAAAACCCCGGTGGCCCTCTAAGACCCTCAACTATCCCCCCCCCATGAACTATGAGTGTGGAAGAGAATAAACTGATAAATGTTTAATCCCGGCGAGGCTAAGTGGGTTTGGGTTATCCATACCTCTCCACAGAGTGTGGTGACTTCTCATATTGCACTCCCCTGGAGTGAGTTGGTGTGCAATGTGGGGTCCTCCTGGACTTATGTCTCTTGTTTGATAAGCAAGTGGCAGCTGTAGTTGAGGAAGGGGTATGCCATAGTCGCATCCTTTCCTGGATCAAGAAGCCTTGCTCAGAGTTACTCATGCCATAATCACTTCCCAGTTAGATTATTGCAATGCCCTTTACATGAGGTTGCACTTGAAAACTACTTGAAGTTACAACTGGACAATACAGCTGCACACAGTGGTGCCCACTGCTCTGCCACATTACACTTTATTGGGCAAGATGCACTGGATGCTGATTCTTCTCTTTAAAGTCCTATATGGCACAGGGCCTGGTTATTTGCATGACTGACTGTTCCTGAGAATATTTGTCTGTCCCATCAGATCAAATTGGGTGGGCATGCTCCAGCTCCCCGCCCTTGAAATCTTGCCATATAGTGAGACCTTGGAAGTATGTCTTTTTCATGGCTGCCCCTACCTTATAGAACATCCTGATTTGACAGGATTTACCTTTCAAGCCTTTCAGAAGGCTGTTAAGACCTAGTTGTTGTTTTTTACTGGAACTGAGATAGGAGTGTATGGAAGAAGGGCAATTGAGCCTGCTGTGGAGCGTCCTAACAAGCTGATTAAGGAGCAAGGTTTTTTTGTTTTATTATTTTACTGCTTTTAATTGTATTATTTATTGGTTTTATTGTTGTGAGCCCCCCAAAGTTGATTAAGAGAGACAATCCTACAAATCAGATAGATAGATAGATAGATAGATAGATAGATAGATAGATAGATAGATAGATAGATAGATAGGTAGGTAGGTAGGTA
>JANHFO010001591.1:0-11399 GCA_032468095.1 Pareas carinatus
GTGGGGGTGGGGGATCTACCGTGTTTCTCCCAAAGTAAGGCACCCTCGGAAAATAAGACCTACTGCTCCTTTGGGAGCAAAAATTAATATAAGACAGTGTCTTATTTTCAGGGAAACACGGTATGTGAAAAAAATACACTCCACGGGTGATGTTCTACTCTTCATCTTCTCAGTGCATTTGTTTCTCGAAAAGATACTGTATATCCATTAAATATATTCAGTTTTGAACTTCATATAGCTTGTCCCTAACCTCAGCATCACATTTGCTTCCTATCAGGAATTAGGGTGATGGGGATCTGTGTTGGTGCCATGTCCTTAAGAAAGGGCATAAATTCAGAGCCTCCTGGCTGTCTGCAAGTGCACGAATTCAAGCCTTCCTTGAAAGTGGCAGTAGTGTGCCATCATTTGATCCAGTTGCACTGGACAAGTATTGCCTTGTCTCCAGTAGTTCTTTCTGTGAAGAAATTGGCTGGACTAGAACTAAGATGACTTTGGAGGAAATGAAAGTTAGGTTTCAATCCAGTTTCATTCCTAGGTTCAACTGAGAAACAGCATTGATTACACCTATAGGGAAAGTACAACCTTCCTGGTCTTGCTTAACATTTCAGTGGCTTTCAGCGCCATTCATCATGATATCCTTTTAAGCCTTCTCCAAGATCTAGAAGCAGGGAACAGTCTTTTATACTGGTTGTCTTTTCTGAAGAAAGGGTTCCAATCATGGGGGAGAGATTCAAGTCTTGCACTTTTAATAGGGAGATGCTGCAAAGCCAGACATTCTATTCAACATCAGCTATACATGAAACCACTGGATGAGATCAGACATTGGCATGGAGTCGGGTTTCACCTGCATGTTGGTGTTCATTAACATACCCATGTTGATGTTATCCAATTGTATATCTTAAGCTCTCCAGGAGATTCCATTGTTCATTCTCCTGAGTAGTTAGTTTGCAATTTGGGATGCTCCTTGGACTTACAGCTCCAGCTTGAGAAGCAGGTGACAGCTGTGGCCAAAACATCTTGTATATCAATCACAAACTTCCCTGCAATGATACATATTACTCACTGCAACTTAGGCCTTAGTCACATCTTCATTGGACCACATTGGGCTGCCCCTGAAGAGCATTCAGAAATTATAATTGGTCCAGAATGCAATAGCTCAGGTAGTGATATGCGCACCCAGAGCGATTGACGTAACAGATCTGTTCATATCTGTTACCAATTGGCTCCTGTAAGTCTGTGGTCCAGCTGCTGAGTGAGTGGATGTGTGGATTCAGGTATCATCAATGTGCCAATGATATCTGTTGTATATCTCAGTCCCCAGCCAATTAAGTGATGCTGTCAAACTAAAAAAATTGAGTAGCTGTGTGTTCATGTCATGAACTGTCAGTTTTCAGGGATTTTCCAACTTTAGTTCTGGATGGAATTGCACTTTCCCAAATTGGACTGGTGTAGGTAGACTTCAGTTAGCAACCACTTGTTCTATGAATATTTGAAGCTACAACAAACTTTAACATTGAATACATGTTAATTACGACCAGACTTCACAGCTCAGCTATCATAACATTACCACCCTGCACGGCCACATGATCACAATCCAGGTGTTTGGCAACCAGTTCACACTTCCAATGATTGCTGTGTCTCATACACATGTGCTTGCCATTTGCGACCTTCCCTGGCAGCTTCCATAAGCAATGTCAAAGGGGAAGCTGGCAAGGAAGATTACAAGTCACTCTAGCTGCTTTTTCTTCTGAGGAGTTCCCAACAGAGTAGGATATCCCAGGGATCTTGTATGCCATTGGGTGCTCACACTGCAGCACTATAGCCATCCCCTGCCTGCACGCACTCACATGGCACCACGGCAACCTCTGCCCAGCTCATGTGCACTTATATGGCACCACAACACCTCCTTGCCTCACTATTTAGTACTCATCTGCCCTTAGACCTGCTTGCAAACTACTATTTTTAACTTTCAGCCATCTTCCCCACTAACTTTGTGGAAACCTGGCAGATAGTCCCAACTCAGTCATATGATGTCCTCATTTAACAACATGCATTTTTTATTTATTGATGGTAATGGGGACTGCTAATTGCCATAGCTTAGCAATGGAAATTTCCGTCCCAATTGCCATAATTGACAACTACCTTAATTTGGGAGTCCTTCTGGATTCTTAGCTCTTGCTTGAGAAACGAGAAATAACCATAGCCAGAAATACCTTTGTGTAGATTCATCTTGTGCACTCATATTCCAGGTCATTTCAACATCTTCTCTGTCATGGCTCCTGCCCTCTGGGAAGAGCATCTCCTCAGATAAGTGCATAGGTCCCTCTCTCTCAAGTGTTCTGGAAGTCCTAGAGTAGACCTTGCTTGGTTTCCAGGCCTGGCACTAAGGTGTTTGTGGAACTTCTGACTAGTTTTTTTAAAATATCATGTTGCTGTTTTATAGCAATAGTAATGTTTATTTGTAGCTACATTTTAACACGATGTATTTGACGTATTGTAAGTTGCCCAGGGTCTTTTTGAATTCATGAAATTAAAAATCCACTAAATGCATAAATCTTATGGAACTTAAAAGATACACCTTCTGTGTTACCAACCTGTCCTTTAGAACAGCACCCTTCCCATTCCATATTGCCCTAGCCCTGCTGTCCTTCAAGATCTTACAATCCTGACTCTTATACACATTTGGCTGGAATAATGCATGTTGTGTATTTTGAGTCTGTATTTTTCCCCCGACATGGTTGCTTCTATTATTGTAATATTTATATTAATTTCACTACTGCTGTCATGTTAATGCTCTATAAACCACCCAGAAATGCTTGGCGAGTGTGCAGCATTAGAATTTGAATGAGTAAAGACTGAACTAACAAATATTAGATAAACATAAAGAAGCTAAAAGTAATACTTGACACATTAAATAAGCAACTATTGCTACCAATAAAGCACACAGGTAATTACCTACCAAAGCCTCACAGGACTCCCAACCAGCTTTTTAGTCATCAGAATAATGGTTGTCAGTATAAAAATAGGTGGCAGATCTGGAATCTCTCCCATGAATAAGTTAAACAGTAGTTCCTCATCAGACAGAGGCCCTGTCTAGAAACCAAGGGAACACTTTGCCATTCATTCGGAATGCGGCAAAGAGGTTTTCACCACCAGCTAAACAGTTTGTTATGGTGTTGCCAGTGGACAACTCTTTCTTTGTATATACCAGAGCTAAGCTTGCTGTTTTTCTTTCAAAGTCAGTGTCTTAACATGTGCAAAGGAAAATACATTTCTTAGTTAGCACTGTTGGGATTTACCTATTTTGGATTAGGTATTTCATAACCCTTATACCAAGTTGTGACAGCATAAATATTTGTGCATACTGAAAACAAAATTGCTTATTGGTTATTTATTTTGGTATTAGCTTTAGTGTTTAAATTTTCCAATTCTTTCTGCAGTTCTAACTATAGTGTACAGATATTGAAAAAATATAACATTTGTAAATAGCACTGCTTCATTAAAAACATTTAAAATATATCCAAAAGTATTATTTCTTCAGGGTTGCCCAAAGCATCTATCTCAGGATTCTTACCTTCCACAAACATACAATCCTTGCTAATATAACAGTATGTTGTCAGTCTTAGTATGTGAACTTGTACAATCTGTTTATTGCTGACATAACTTGGAAATCAGCATTGAGTCACTGGCTTATCTTGAAATGTCTGTATTGTTCCTATCTATAAAACATTTCAGTGAAACGCTATGCCAGAAGTCTCTACATCAATCGTAAAATAAAGTGGGAAGGAAAGAGGAAAGAAAATATGAAGACTTGAGATTATGGAATGCAAGGCTACTGCAACTTGGTCTGGAAATGGTGCATTGTACAAGGTTGCTTCTGGGAGAGGTCCCAATTGCAAATTAAAAGTTCAGAAGCTGCTTAGCATGGAAAAGAGAAGATACAATATTCTGAACATTTGAAACATTTTTTTGAGGGCGGAGGGAATTAAAATGAAATTCTGCACAAGAGAACCTTGTATGCAGCAGTAGCCCCAACAGAATGCCAAATTTTGTTGACCTTGATTAGCCTCTTAAGTGTTAAGAGTGGCAAAGAGGTTCCAATTAATATCAGGGACTGCTTATTTAGACCCCCCCTGCAAACGGCAAACAAACATTATGAGTTACATTCAACTGATGAAACACCTGAATTATTCCATGTCAGCTTCCATCACTAAGTGGAATGACGCATACAGTACTTTGTGAGACAGAGCAACAGTAAAGAGAATTCTAAGGAAAACTTGAAAAGTATAATTTATTTTCTGAATTCCAGGTTTCAAGTTTAATCAACTTTAAGCATACCTATGCATACAGCTTAATATACTGTATGTCTGCACCATTTTAATTCAACCTCTATCTACTCCAGTGAAAGAAACAGCTTACACATATTAGATTGTGCTACATTTATTCTCTGGTTTCTGCATTGATTACCAATTGGTTTCTGAATTCAAATCAGAATACACAATTAAACAGGTAATCAAAATTAAAAATCTTACATATAATTTCACAAGAAACACCACATTATCGGTTGAAGTATCTCAGATTTTTAATGCAAGAGGCTGTTTCATAGAACTGTGTAAGAAATCAAACAGTGGTATATCGATTTTAGGGCACTTACCGAACAGTAGCTCTCTGTCATGTTAGATAGGAGGATTATCCAGTCTTAGATCGAACTGCCAGAGATAAAACCCAGAATGTTCTGCGTGAAAATAATGTATTTGAGCAAGCAACAAGGTCTCTTTCTCCAAAGGATATAATGCAACTCTAAACGTTACAGGGTCAATCAACTACTATAAGACATAGACCATAACAGTTAAATTAAAAAGTATCCCTCTTATTCTAATGAAGAATCTTAAAAGAAATGCCACTAAAAACTCTCTTACTGTGACATTACAATATTTCAGAAACAGTTTCAGCAAAGGAAGAACGTACAATTTTTTAAAGCAAAAGGTTCGTATTAGCCATGAAACTGACAACTGACAGCCTATTCAAAATATTTTAAAAAGTGAAAACAGATTTGAAGTGAAAGAGTAATATTAAATACTGATCCATTACTTTTAAATAACTGTTATACACATTTACCATGGTACTCAGCCTCTCACCACTTAATTGATATCTAGATTTAAAATGTCATTTTGAACATCCAAAATACAAGGCACTCATTCACACTATTGTTGTCATGTACATGTAGCCTCACACACGTACCTACAAATATCATTAATCCAATGGTCACCAAAATCAACACCCAGTAACATTTGTGGACACTGTACTTCAGTCAGACATTACAAGAAGATATGGGTAGCAGAGCAAAAGAAAAACTTAAAACAATTCAATATTTTTATGATTAAAACAATGAAAATGTTAGGAGATTTAACAGCTCTTCATTCTCTTAAGTAGACTAGAAAATTTATTGCATTGCTTTATAAAATTAAGATATTTATGAAATCTATGAAAGACAGAGGCAATATATGGCAAGAATGAAACATTATTTTGTGTTTAAAGTAATTACTTTATTAATAAATATACATCCAAATGATGACATTAGTACAGTTCATGAATACTACTCCATTCCCATACAGACAATTGCACATGAGTAGCTGAGGTTCATGGATGTAAGAACAAACACAGTTATCTAATCAGACTTTTTACACCAGAAGACAGGATGATGATATTAATGATTTTTTTCTAATAAAATAACCTGTCAATGGAAAAGCAAGTCGTGAAAGTAAAAATCTTAAAATAGCCTACAGTATTTAAATATATATATATATATATTTTTAAAAATGTTATGCTATCATAATTTTCAAGATGAAATTGGTTACATATTGCAGAACTTAAATTTGTCTATTTGGGAGAGGAGACCAAAAGGAAGGGCTTGTTCTAATATTTTCATTATAATAATGAACTATATTTAATATATGTATAATAAAAAGCATTTGCATATAAGCAAGTCTAGAAGCTTTGAATGTAAGCAACTGTAGTTAGTGAACTACATGATGCTGTACTGTATGTACAGTGATATAAAGTAGAATGACAATTTAGGGGATAATTGTAGAGTTCTCATTCTGAAAAGTTTTTGCCTTTCAAATTCTTTTAATGCCCTGACAGTAAATTTTCCTGCCTTGTTGGTCATTGAATTTCCCATCCCATAAACATTACTTTCCTGGATTTCTCGTGAGACCAAAAGAAAATGTGAAATTTCCTAAAAATGGCCCATTGCAGAACAAAGATCCTGATCAGTAATAAGTAACCTTAAAAAGTAATGAAACAAAAGTGATTCTTGGTGTAGTAGACAAAGTTGTATTTAGAAAGTACTACTTATACAATAATTTTGAACATATCCAGTGCAAGACTTAAAAAATAGTAGTAAAGTTATTTGGTTCTATAGTTTATGCAAAGTTAGTTAGAAAGTAAACAGCTTTTTTTTCTGTCTTTTAAGCAGTATAGGTCCCTATTAATGCTTAATTATTTATCAAAAGATACAACAAATATCTATATTTAACCAAAAGAAAGATAAAGCACAACATGTAGATGTTCTGAGCAGTGTGAATACACATTAACAATCCTAGCTTATGTAGAGTACAATTAATTTATAGAATATAAAATTATCATTTGCTTTACAAATCATGTATCAATACTATCGAAAGAAAGGACACTCTTCCTTCCCAGTAATAACAAAGCATAGGAATTAACATGCTGTTGCAGTGTTTATCATGACAAGAGATAGTGTACCAAAAAGCACAATGTATTTAGAAGATTATATACAGCAGTAGCAAAAATATTTGAATTTATCATTCAAACATCTCAAATCGCTGACTTCTGTTTTCTCCATAGCATGGCCCTTATGAACTGCAGTAGAAGGTAAAATCAATTGGAATCAAGAAATGCCCAACAGTGCTCTTTTGGCCTGATTAAAAAATCCAATGAATATGAAACTGCCTTTCCGCTTATTTTAACTGTCTTTTTAATGGATGTGTTTTCCATCAGATATAATTAATAAGTTTTAATAAATGGCTTATTTTCTCAGCATATATTTTCTCAGAATACATAATTCATAGCGTTAGAACAATAATGCATCTGCCTTACCTCCCAATACACTCACTGTATGGCCTCATCAAACAAACTCCTTTGTGAGAAGTTTTAAAAAAGTTAATATGAGAAAAACAGGAAGTAAGAAATATAGTTGATCAAAAATACACTTCTAGCATAAGAGAAATTTGCATCTTGTCATAAGAGTACGCCATTCTTTAGATTTTACACTCAGCTGCTCTCCAAGCAGACTTTGGGGGTAAAAAGTATAACAAAACAGACAGTACAATATATGTCCTGAGGGAGAATTAGCTCACATTAGCACTGTATGTCAAAAGTTGCACCTCTGTGAAAAAAGTAAAAAACAGATACTTCCAAAGTCTCTCAAGGAAACATAAGCTCCATAGTTTGAACAAAATAAGACAAAACAATTTAGTGGCGGTTTAGCTGCCTTGGTTTACATGACTAAAAAGCCTTCCAGTACTGTTGAAGTTCATGGCTGCCAGTGCGTACAAAGTCCCCTCAAAGCAATTCAACCCTCTATTATAAAATATAGGATAAAGTCCAGCTCATTATGAGTTAGGCATCACTTGAACACCTGAAGGCTTGCTGCTTTTTTTCTGATAAAAAAGGCATGAAATGACACTAATTTCTTAAGTTGTCATTACTGAAATCAGAGCTGTCATCAAAACGTCAGCAGGCTACAACATTGATCTTACCAAAAAAAAATCAATACTGTTAATTTTCATTTGTACTTAAATGTGAAAAATTCTGTTCCATATGAAAGTTGCAAATATTTATAACCTCTCTCAAGTGAATCTGAAGATAAACATTTAAGAACTAAATGTAAACTTAGTTTTGGAATAGCTTTAGTTTAAAAGAAATTTGGAAATCTATTTAATATTGAGTGTTTTCTGGTCAATTACAATGCAATTTGTGTAATACTGTCTATACAGTCTATTTTTTTCTGTCTTTCCCACTTTTTCTTTCACTCAAACATACATACGTACACTCTCATATACAATCTTAAAAATAATAACACGTACCCAGCTCAATGCAGAACATTTATTTTAGGTGCACAAAAACCAGAAATTGTATTTATCATTCTGCACCTCCATGCATAGATATATTCCTAGGGTCTGTTATATATCTGGGTGTCTATAAACACATCAAATCACAACTTGCTTGTGCATCATCTGTATCATTTCCAATTATGAACCACGAAATGTCTTCCTTTGGTAAATATATGCTCACTTAGCTCCAGAGGTTTTGAACTCAAAATTATTTTAAAAATGGGAAGATCACATATCTGAAAAGTATAATTTTCACTTTTATCAAATATTTTAATTTTTTTAATTCTGCCAGTTATGCGGATATTATAAAGTCATTTTGAACTTGTATTTTTCTTGGCAGATTATGAAAAATACAGGGCAATTCTACAACTTTGCGTATGCTACATATCACTCAAATTAATTGGACTAATAGAACAAAATCTCTGAGATAACCTTCATTATGCCTATTAAATTCATATTTGATAGTACTTTTAAGAACTTATTCATAAAAAATTCTGATATTTTATTATGTATAATTTGGTCTGTATAGCCATAGGCTTTATAAACCTTTACTCAGTGTGCAATAGTTAGCACTTCCAAGAGAGAGATACCATACTGTAATGGAAAAGTAGCACTTAGACTATAGATCAGGTGTTGCATACAACGTATTTCTTTAACAAAGTATTTGAATTACTTGTAAATGATAGCACTTCAATGAATGGCTGCCTGGAATGATAACTTCCTAAAAATATAGCTTCGAAGTTTTGACATATCTACAAGTTCTGAGGTCCGTGTTAAATTCCAGCAATTGTGGAAAAAATTCATTTCTACTCAATCCTATTTAAAAAAGAAAGGAAAAAAGAATCATATACATTGCAAAATTTATAGAACTACTCTTACTTATAAGACAGTCCTATATGATTGGTTTCTATTAGTCTATTCTGATTTCTTTTAATCAAGTCTTTGTTGTGATCTTCAAAAATCAAGGAGCTGGAAACCTGCTATTTGAATTAATAGCTCCTCAACTAAAATGACTAGACAATAATTTTTGTTATTCAGAATATTTGCAATTACCTTTTGAAAATACACAAGTGCATCACTGAGGATTCCACTTGTAAACGAAGAAACATTTTATGGTTAGGATATGTCATCTTTAAAAAAAATAAGAAAGGAAGTTGTGAAAAAGTTACAAAAGAAGTGAAAAAAACATGCCGCAACTCAGATAATTTAAAAATAATTACTGAAGAAATATTATCAACCTATACATATTATTCAGTGGGTTGTTTGATTTTGCCACTTGTTTCGCCAGTAGCATGTACTCCTCTGTTATGCACCACAGAGTAAGGAAAAGCCGCACTGCTACAAGTATAACTTAGATTTGGAAGCCGTGATAGAGCTTTAATGCTACCAGGAGGTCTTCCCGGACTGACTTTGTATCCTGCAGCTTTAGTTGTACCCAAGGGTCTACCTGGACTTGTCTTAAATCCAGCTGCTTTGGTGGTCCCCAGTGGTCTACCTGTGCTCGTTCTGTACCCCGCCGATTTTGTTGTCCCCGAAGGTCTTCCACGTTTTCCAGATCTGTTGAGATTTTTCTTTTTTTTAAGTTCATCTTTCGTCTCTAAATTTCTGCTACTTGTGGTCTGCAAATGTGGTTCATTTAATGCATCTTGTCTCTGGCATGGTATTGGCTTGTGCCCGACCGTGTGGCTATACTTGGTTTGCTGTGTGGAATATAAATCAAACTGATCGGTGGGTGTCGCATTGTCATCATTAAGGCAAGATGTTTTTCCAGTCCCGCAGAAAGGGGAGTTGCCACTGGCAACAGGATGCATCATTTTCTGCTAAAAAAAATGAAATAAAAGTTTAAAATCAAGATAACATGTAAACAATAGTTTTGCATTAAATTGTGTTTATTGCCTTATGAACGCTTTCAAAAATTAAGAAACTTCGTATACGACACAAAGCAGCTCAACGCATTGTTTAAAACAAAAGCAATTTCAAATCATTACCAGTGTGTACTTGCAATTTGTATTTGTGTCAATTTCACATGTTTGTACTATATGAACTCAATTGACCTTTTATATTAAAAAAGTTATATTAAAATACTTTTAAATTCATAGCAAATTTCTAAATCAAAATAAGCTTCATAGATATGAAGCTCCTTTCAGCACTGTACAACACAAACAGTAATTCATAAATAAGCCATTGATAAATAAGCAATAAATAAGCAACTACCAGCAATTTATTTTGTGACTCCTCTGAAATTCTGGCAGGGGCATGGGCTCCTCTGTCAGTCAACATTCTACAGTTTCCAACACTAAAAACCGAACCCACATTTGGAAGATGCAAGGTTAGGAGTACTGTACAATATTGATCTTTACTAATATTCTGGGATTCTGATTTATACTTTGGGACAATCCTAGTCTGAAAACGGCAGGTAATTTTTTTTTCCAATTATGAGCAGGGCTATTAACACTTTATATCAACTAATTGTCAATCATATTTTTAAACAATCTACAAGAAGAGTCTGGATTATCTCAACATATAGAATGGCAGTAGCATTCAATTAAACCTTCTTATATATCGTACTTTAATTCAGGTTAAGTTAGTAAGATCCAGAACTCTTGAATTAACCAACACAGAGCATTTTGGACAGTTCTAAATCTGAAGGATTTTCATATACAATTGAAGTATACTGTTAAAATGAGCATTAGTATTTACAAGAATTTTGGAATAAAAATAGGAATACCTCATGATAGCAACAAACTATTTGCTAAAAAAATAATTTAAGGTATTCTTTAGCAATTTTCAGCCTGATATTTTATAACAGTTTCCCAAAGTGTGAGAAATACTCCTTTGGGGCTGTGCAGTTTTTTTTAAAAAGTTATGTCTTAATTAAAAATAATGTTTCGCTGTATTTTATATTGTTCCTTTATATTCATCTTTGTGTTTGAATTTTTGGAGTTGTAAACATTAAATTTATATTAAAGGTAGATATGAAGGCAAAAAGTTTAGGAACTCCTGTTTTAGAAACAAAGAAAGGCTATTGGTTATTGTAAAGCATAATGCGTAACAGCATCCCAGGTTAAATGAGCATTCATAGTGGAGCTGAAATATTCCATAACTACCTAGATCAGTGATCGCCAACCTTTTTGACCACCGAATTCACAATTTGAAATCCCGAGCCAACCAATATGATTTTTTTAAGGTACATACATTTGTAAAATAATGATCAGAGAACTTCCATTTTATTAATATAAAAGACACCTATTTAATATAACA
>JANHFO010001591.1:25491-40232 GCA_032468095.1 Pareas carinatus
AGTGTTCAAACTTTGTACTTGTTTTATTTTTCCTATTTGATCATCTTTGTGTTTATAAAACTTTTAAATAAAAAAAGATATGTATTGCTCCTTAAGACTCTATGAGTGGAATGTAACTTGGCTTGGTACAGGAAGATGAAAACGACAGCTGCTGATTAATACACAATTTTAGCAATTGGGTCAGCAGGTCTGGATTTTGATATTTATAGGTCTGTATGGGGCAGGGAGTAGTGAGACGAACCTTATGATCCTTCTCTATCCTTAGGTGGAACAATTGGGAAAATACTAATCGCTATGTAAGGCACTGGTTCCTCATTAGAGAGAAAACATAGCCAGTGCCAAGAATGAAGAAAACAAACAAAACAAACCCGATGCCTTCTGCTATTCTTTGATTTGCTCAGCTGGACAGAACTTAAACAAAAGTGACAAAACAGAGTTAGTTCTCTGGAAGTCAAATGTGCAAGCTTGTTCTGCTGAAATGTAAAACTGCCTGTTTCTGTGACTTTTGTCACCCTGTCTTTATGTCTTTCTCTATTTCTGTTGTATCTGTGCACACCCTGTACTTTTCTTTAAAACTGCAAACTGAATCATCAGAAGATTAACCAACAGGGAAATGGAATCTGGGGCACGATTGCAAGGGAACGCTATTATTGTTTATTTTGCTCAACTTGCTATTTTCATTCTTCATAGCAACGGTTTTAAGATTCTGGTTAGAGGACCAGTGGACCATTTGCTGGCGGGGAGGGCACGTAGCATAAACATTGTTCTTGACACCTGCTTACTTATCATGTAAATCAGAAAATATGCAAAGCAATGTTCAGTTGCAGGTTTTTCATACCTAAAACACTTTCCTAAGCACTGCCTTGGTGCCATAGTTAATATAAAGTATAAAAATATATACATTTTCTCCATGTCTCTGAGACCAACAGTATACACCATCTCATGCTCTTCTAGAACAATAATTTTGTCTATATTTTATAAAAACAACCAGAAATGTGTCTGAGCACCCTTCATTAGTAATTATTTTCTAAGAAACAAACTGACTTGACTTTTTTAACTTCGTTAAGAAAAAAGAATCCAACTTCCTTCTCAGATTATTTAAGATAGAGTATTAGTCATACTCATTCTAATGTTCAAAAGCATTAGTCATACTCACTTTCAATAGCCAAGTAAATTTTTCTCTCTCCCTCCTTGGGTTCTTTGCCTGGAGGAAAATAGGTCCCTCTGATTGTAATGGCAGCTTCAGAATATTCACTTATTCTGTGCAGTGCTTCCTTTGAAGTCACTTTCCATCTAGCAGTCTGCAAAAGAAAGTGATAAAAAATAAGAAAATGTCAAGTGAAATTCTCAGTAAGATGAATTCCCTAAAGTTGCCATGATAAAGTCATCAGATACTTAAAATCGCACCTACATATTTAGGTTCTGTTTGCTGGGAACATAAAGATCTGTTTGCATAGCATTTTATAAAAATTGTTAAGAAAGCTAGATTTAATATATTTATATTTCTGGAAATATTGTTTTGCGCTAACTTTTAAAAGTTTAGCATTTTTTCTATGCCAGAATTCATATATGCAACTGTTATGTTATTTATTTTATAGCTTCATTTCAATTCAAGGAATGAAATTTCCCCCACAGGATTTGTGAGTTTCATTTACTAAAGGCAGAGAATATTTTATTTATATATTTATTTATTATTTATTATATATTTAACCAGCTTTCAAACAAACAACACCATTTGGTGTTGGTTTTAAAAGGCACTATAGAGTTTTATGCTTGAAAGCATGAAACCAGACTTTGTATTCCTACTAAAGTTTATGCAACAGTCTGATTAAGTCCATATTTTGGGCACAAGTGCTGTCAAAGTGCAAGCAAAATAATGTAAAATAACTTGATAAACAGCCAGAGCAATGAAGAGTGTGCACTAATACTTTTGCAATACTAAAAAAAGTGTGGACTATTTACATATCCAAGTTCCTTCGGATGTTAAACAAGTATTTCCAAATTACATATTACAAACAGACCCAATTGCTTACAGCATTTTTCTGAACACATGTAACACTGAAGGCTGGAATTCTAGGAGATCAATTGTAATTTCTAAGGGCGTTTTCACTGCCAATATGACCAAATTGATTTATGTGCTGTTGAATGGCATTCAAGTGCCCCTCGTTATAAACAGAATCTTTTGTCTTTTAAACACTTCACCATTTTCCATATTTTATTTAGGATGAGAGCATATTGAGAGCCAGTCTGGTCTAGTGGTTAGATCATCAGGCTAGAAAGCAGGACACCATGAGTTCAAGTCCCGCCTTAACTATGAAAGCCAGCTGGATGACATTGGGCCAGTCACTCTCTCCCTCTGTCCAACCCACCACACAGAGTTGTTGTGGCGAAAAGTGGAGGATAATATTCTACTGACATTCGAAAATCCGAAGCAAACTGAAGTACAATCGCTACAGCTGAGCCACCTATAGATCTTGTTTCCTATCTGTCTGTCTACCTACCCACCTAATTTTTATACCGTTCATTTCATCTGTGTTACTCTACCATTTGCAAATAAAAACTCTGACACAGATGATTTCCCCTCAGTAGTGAAAGAAATAGTAGGACATCCTCCTCCAAAATATAGCTCCCTAGGCCATTATCCAGCAAAAGAACTTGGGAGACAGTGTCAGCCTATACATATAACCAAGGAGTTTTCTTCATTTACTGAGGGTGGTTGCAAAATTGTTGATCAAAATAAAAGATCCTTCAAGGCGTCCTCATTGGATGGTGCTATCTTTGATTACCTAGGTCAAGATCCCCAGGCACAGATGCAGGATCTCTATGAGATAAGCCTTGGCAGAGACCTGGTTGCCTGTCGCTGGGTTTAAAATCATCACAGTGACTTTATATCAGCAGCTTGTGAAAATAAAACTACATGACTGTCCCTGGTCGATGATGCAATCTCTTTTTTATCCTGGAATATAGGTAGTCTTCAACTTATGACAATTGAGCCCCAAATTTTTGTTGCTAAGTGAGAAATTTGTTAAGTGAGTTTTATCCCATTTTATGACATTTCTTTGTTAAGTGAATCGTTGCAGTTCTTAAATTAGTAACACGGTTATTAGATGAATCTGATTTCCTCAACGACTTTGCTTGTCAGGTCGCAAAAGGAGATCACATGACACCAGGACACTGTAACCATCATAAATGTGAGTCAGTTGTCAAGTATCAGAATGTAAATCATGAGACTATGGGTCATAAGTGTGAAAAATCATCATGTCACTTTTTTCAGTGCCATTGTAACTTTAAACAGTCACTAAATGAACTGTTGCAAGTCGAGGACTACCTGTATTCCAGGCTGATCAGTACCAACAAAAGATCAAAAAAAAATTGAGGATTATCACATGATCTTCTTTTCCTACAGGAAATCTATGTTATATTAGAGATAGTGGTGGATAACTACTGGATTAATTCAATCTTGCTACAGTTAGAAAGGCAGGAGGAAGACCCAAGGCGATATTGTGACTGTAGTTAGTACTGCCTTACAAGTCAATTTTTATTCTGATACTAAGCTTTAAAAATGCGAAGTGACAATAATCAACAACATTCTTTTAAAACTAAATGGGCAGCCGAACTATACAAGTCAAACAAGAAACATAAACGCGACAGAGAACAGCTACGGTTACATGGGAGCAGATAAACATTATTATAAGAAGAAGAGTTATAGCAATTAAAAATCTCAGCAATTTAAATGAAAATGGGAAAAGCAATCCTTGCCTGAGGGAAATCATTGATCTCCAGTTCTTCCTCATATCTCTTAAAAGATTCATTTTGTCCACCCTCCTGCTTCTCCTCCTCTTGTTTTTCTATGGGCACATAATTGAGCTTGGCATTGATCTTCTCAGCGAGTTGCTCCGCGATAGTTTTTGCAGAAACTGTTGGAGCCTGAATTGTGCCACCCCTCAGGATAGCATTTGTAGCTTGCTGCATCACATCCTGAAATAAAGTATTTAAAATAAAAAAAAACTAATTTCAGACACATACCACTTGCAATTTAATATATCAAAGTTTTGGTAAAAATGTATAAAGCAATTGAACAAATAAGAAATAAAAAGCTTGTCAACTAAACAAAGCTGAACATAGATACTACCTAAGGGGATACTAATACAACAACCCTGCTTGCAGAAATAAAGGCCTTCACGGTGTTTCAGTCTCTTAATTATTCAAAGATCACTGTGATTTTTAAAGTGTGATACTTCAGTCACTGATCTGTCAATGCTGGCAGATGGGAATAGGAAGCAGATTGCTGCTCCATATTGCAGCCATAGAATCAGTTCCCATGCTGTCTATTACAGAGAAGGAAGATAGAAAGAGGAGGCAAAATTTGAAAAATCAACTGTCTCCCTTCTCTTATTATAACCACAATGATATTTTCAAATCAGAAACCTAAATTCAGAACTTTTCATATAACGTTTTTAGCAACAATTGTCAACTCTTATTTCTATTCAAATTATCTCATTTCCAGTCTCTAAATAGATAGAAAAACAGAGATAAAACAAAGTGTTTATTATAAATAAATTACCAGTTGTATAAACAAGAACAAGGCTTGCAATACCTTAGAGACTAACTGATTTATTCTGGCAGAAATGATATCTACTTTACTAAAATAAATGTGTTTGTTGTTTTTGCTGAAACAGAAATTACCATTACTCTAGAAATTATCTAGAGGGCTGCAGATAATAACAGCATTCAAATTAACATTTTTTCAGGGAAGAAAAAACAGGCACAGCCCAAGACACATAACAAATCAGGTGTGGGGCCACCAGAAATGTACATCTAAGTCTATGAAAATTACATCTGCTCAGGTCTGAGCAGACTCAACCAGGGGAACACTGCTGGCATTCTTTGCTTTGCATGTTCAACTAAACAGCTCCAAAGAAAGGCCCAAACTCAAACTGACTAGGATCTGAACAAAAGATTAAGCTCTCCCTTTTAATAAATTATCAGTGACTATGGAAAAGATCAGAGAGGAGTATTTTCTGAATAACTAAGAAAAACAATGATGGAAGTGAGCAAAATGGTGGGCACTGTAAATAATGAAAGAAGATGGCTAAAACAGGGAAGGAAATAAGAGAGAAGACCCTGCAGTCTCCGCAATGGCCATGGAAGGGAGCAATCTAGCCCCGTTCTCCTTTTTTTGCCTTTTGTCTGTGAAAGTCTTACACTGAAGAATTTCCTTTTTTGTGGAAGCTGTCCACATTAATAATTACAGGTAGTCCTCGACTTACGACCACAATTGAGTCTCAGTTTCTTGCAACAGTTCTTAAGTGGATCCCTGCAGTTGATAAGTTACTAACCCAGTTGCTAAGTGAATCTGGCTTCTCCATTGACTTTGCTTGGCAGAAGGTCACAAAAGGTGATCAGATGACCCCCGGAACAGGGCAACGGTCATAAATATAAACCAGTAGCCAAGCATCTAAATTTAGATCACATGAGGATGCTGCAAAGGTTGTAACTCTGAAAAACAGTCATAAGTCACTTTTTTTCAGGGCTGTTGTAACTATGAACAGTCACTAAGTGAAATCGAGGACTACCTGTACTCTGAAAAGTCAAATTTCCTGATTACTAGGTAATCTCTATGCTTAAGGAGGCTTGTTACCGCAGACATTTACCATATCTATGGAGGAAGACAGAAAAATGAAGCCACTAAACTGAACGGTATCCTAAGTAGACTTACGAAGGAGTAAGATCCATGATATTATTTACTTACATGACAACTTACCCTATAATAAATAAGGAAGCAGACACAGGGCCCTGTACTTAGAACCTCACACATCTAGCCAAAGTGTACAGATATGTTTTTATAGGTACTGATATCCACAAGTATTTGATGAACACATTTATGAAAGAGACAACATTTGCAGAATTGCTTTCAGAGACAATTGGCAACCGTAGCTGTCAAGGTAATGAAGCTGGACATATATAGCAATGCAAGGCAGGGGAAAGCTGAAAGCCTCTCTTATTCTTTTTATATCCATTGCATTTGTGATGCACAAATGAGAGGTGCATGTATAATTATGTACAACTATGCCATCTTATTAGGTTTAGCTCTTAAAAGGTTCCCTACTTGTAACCTTTTCCACTTAAATGTTGAAAATGTAGAAAAAATAGTCCCAAGCTCTTATTTATTTTGGGACAGATATAAATACAGCTATGTGCACTTTTCCAAACTAATTCACAATGTAAGAAAAACCCAGTGTGTTCAAGCTAAAAGCTACTTATGGGAAGACCACAGATTCTGCAATGGACAGGGAGATGGCCCTTCGTCCTGAAGGTCACATGGACATCTTTGCATACCATGGGCTTGGTTCAATATCAAATGACTTGTCAAATTAAGAAAAAAAACCTGGCATATTTTCAGATAATTCTCAAAACAAAAGTATCTCATATATAATTGCAAATTAAAATCCTTAGCCTATTTATCAATGTTTTTAAGCAGTAGCCCCCAACCTTTTGGGCACTAGAGACAGGTTCCATAAAAAATGGTTTTACCGCGTACCAGTTGGGGGGCGTGGTTTTGCATGCTGCCTGCATCTTGTGAATGGGGCTTGGCTTGTTTACACGGCCCAGTGCCGGTTCATGGACCGGAGGTTGGGAACTCTGTTCTTAAGTATGCAAACAATCATCTATAGAAATGTTCACCCAGAATACTTTCCCTTCCAAAAATATTTAATGTCAATCAAATCGTGTTTATTAGAACTTCTTATGTCTTTGCAAAGCACTCAAATATTTATTAAAATACCTAGATAAATTTATTTTGTTACTGATAAAATCAAAGATTGAATTTATGGATCAACAATCAGATCAATAGCACTTCAAATATTGCCAATAAAGACAGTTTAAAATTTCAATTATCTGGACCTCCAATGTACAAGTTTTTGAATACTATCTAGGTCTAATGTACAATACCGTCTATACTGCTACAATCCCAGATACCTAGATGGAGTTCTGCTATTACACCAAATGCTTTCATTAAATAGATGTAATTCAAAATATTTTGAATTGTTTGTGATAATTTCATGTATCATGTACACAGTAAAGAGGAATTTATAATTTGTATTATTATAATTTATAATGGACTGATTCATCTTTTTTCTGAATACAAATTCAAATTGCATTTCTAATTCAAGTGCAATTATTTAAAAAAATGAAATGTTTCATCTCTCTTTCCTGTTAATGTCTATGTCTGTAAAGCTGTCCAGATAGTGAAGATTGTACTATATGCACTTAGCAAAACATAAAGCATTTAACATAAGACTATAAAAAAATATTTGTAGAAGAGAATGACCTTGAACTGAAAAGAGACCAATACTTGTGCCTCGGCTCCAAGATTCTTCTGTGCATTGATTCTCAATGCCAATCTCTTAGCAATTTCTAATTTCTCTGCATTTCCTGCTGTTGGTGCAGGAACATTAGATGAACCACCAGATGATGCCATGTCCTTCACTCTTTTCTTTGAATTGAACATGCTTTCAATCTGCTCGTCAATCTAACAAAAAAGAAAAATGAGAGTTCATTTTTTAGGGTAATACATAACAAATGACACCTAAGCAACTAATTTTGTTTTCAAGAACCTGAAAAATCATCAAAAATAAAACCTGCTAAAAAAACCATTAGAAGTAAAAAACATGGTGCTTTTCATGGCAACGTTTCACATTTCACAAATTGTGAAAATGATAGACAAATATTGATGAATGAAAAATAATACAGTATTTGACTACAATTTAAAAGAAATTGCACTCACAAATTCAGTCCAAGATAAGAAACCTCAATAAGATCAGCCAGAGGACAGGAAAACAAAAATATCGTATCGGCACTTTTTTTATCTGAAATGCCTAACTAAAAGAAATCTGAAATACTTACATCAACTGCTGTATCTTCATCATCTGAATCCTGCAAGCCAAGTGCTGCTTTTTGTAACTTCTTCCGCTCATTAGCCAAAGCTTCTTCTGTTTCATCAAACTTGAATCCTTTACCAGAGAATCCGCTACTCTTTTTAATTATTTTCCCCTCCTAGGTATGCATAATCAAAAGTCAGTCCCAAAATATAAAAATGAGAACATTTTAGAGAAATGTGGCACCTTGGGCGATACCAGGTATATATTTAATAAGTCAGCTTTTTTGAGCTCAGGGAGATGAATACCGAAGCACTGATGAGATCTTCTGTTTTGCACTGCATCCCAGAGAATCTGTCTCAAAATAAAAGTTTCACCTTGCAGTATTTGTAGACTACGAGATTTGAACTCAGGGCACTGGTTTGTGATTGGAGGTTTCCTGGGAGCTATTGATGAATGATTGCTGGAAATTTGACTAGACCACTTCATCTGTTTGTTACATCTGGTTTGGATCAGTTGCCTATGTGACAAATTTCTAACAATCTCTCAACTGGGACACAGACGAAACATCTAGAAAAAATCTGATCAGTACCTCAGTATTAATTTTCTGAAGATCAAGTATTAAATAGATAAAGAAATGTGATTTAGTATCTACCACAAACCTAAAAAATTAGACAGTACATTTAAAACTGGAATGTTAAGAGATAAATTATGTTCAAAAAGGTAACCATCACTCAAAGAACTACATATAGTAGTTGAACAAGTTCAACCTATCCATTACTACTCCTATATACTCTTCAAATCTGTTTTTGAAGGACTAGAGAATCTATTCAAGGCCAGACTAGGAAAACTTAAATACGGTGTTGGGAAAAATGAGAAGTCAGCTATTAATACTAAATGTAGTTAATGATGCACAATGATTTATTAGTTAATAGAGGAGCTACCATTCTTGGGTGCTCCTACATGAAGAAAAGCATCGCCCCCCCCCACCAAAGTTCTAGCATAATCCGTTCCAATACAATGTGTAGAACAGGCCTTCTGTGATCAGAATACACTTTCTATTAACACAAGAGCTCTTTCAATTAATTTGAAAAGGTACAAATAGTACCCCTAAGGCATCCAACGGTTCTGTTTAAGAACTGTTCTCTGCATACATAAACATAATCAGGATTTAAGTAAGCAATCTGGAACCAACAACTATAAAATGGGTAACTCACAGCTTTCTGCTGATCTTTGAAATCAATCCAAAGTTTCTCTAGCTCAGGAGGAACTGTGGTACCTGACAATTCCAAAGCTTTAATTATATCACCAGCATACCGTGCTTGATCTTCAGTTATGAAAGTATAGGCATAGCCCTATAATAAAATATTAAATATAAACATAATATAACTGAAAGTACATTGACTTCATGTTATTTTTCTTTTTGTGATGTTTCCACTATGCTGGGATGAATCTGCAATGTCTAATTTCTTTCTTCAAAATCAGTTCTCTCTATATACCTTACAAGAAACAGATCCACACCAACCTATACAGTTATCTGATCATTGGTCAATTTAAATATAAATATACACACACAATAATTTGTACTGAAACTTTTAAATAATGTTCTTAATTTATATTTGTACTTTTGTATTTTTTAATATCGCCTGTAAGCCGCCCTGAGTTCTTTGGGAGAAGGGCGGGGTAGAAATAAAATAATAAAATAATAAAAAAATAAACAAGATAAAAACTTATATAAGTAGTACAAAAGAAGAAGAAAAATAAAGAAAAAAATAAAGAAAAAGAAAAAAGAGTCAGGAAAGAAAAAAACCTGAAGAAAAATACAAATCAATCTATCTGTAGCATTCCATAGGCATTTTCAACAAAGCGATAACCCATCCTAATGAGACCTTATCTTTAAGTCATCAGTGGAATAATAAATATTTACATACTTTGTTGCCTGCACGCCCAGTTCGGCCTGCCCTGTGCACATAATCTTCATAATGATTAGGACAACTGTAGTTGATTACAAGCATAAGATGTTTTACATCAAGACCTCGAGCTGCTACTGATGTAGCCACCAGCAGTTTGCATACTCCACTCTTAAAATCATTGATTATGCTGTCTCTGTCATATTGGTCAATACCTGCAGAAAAAAACATATGCAAAGGATGTTGATGAACATTTAAGATTCAGGTATTTTGTCAAATAATTAAAAGAATGTCCACTACCTCCATGAAGTGAAAGACAGGGGTACGAAGCTCTCATTAAGTCTTTCAACAATCCATCAGCATGTTCCTGTTTATCCACAAATATAATGACAGCTCCTTTTTCCTGATAATGTCCGAGTAGCTCAAGCAACTTCAAGAATTTACTCTCTTCCTCTATGACAATCTGAAAGACCAGAATAATTGGTGAAGTATGTTATTTCTAATGTAACGTTAGGAACTATCAGTATGGTCAATAATAGCAATAAACCTGATTCAAACATCGCAGCAAACATTCTCTATGGAAAATTATTTTAAATTTACAATAAAAAGGATTACGTTTTATAGATAATTAATCATTGCAACTAACAAACAGAGCAGGATTCTGCTTCATTTTTCTTGTCTTTGAAAAAAAGGCTGACTAACTACAAAGCAAGTACCACAATGCTATACCATTATTTTGTGGTCATGTCAAAGACCTGTTCCAACCTATTCAAAGATTAGTTTGATCATTAAATGATTTTCAGGGCTGCCACTTCATTCATAGAACTTCAGGCAGCTCATAATATGTCAAAATTGTACAATAATATCTAAATTAAACATAACTCAAATTAAAACTGCAGAATGTGCTAAAACAATGCCACGTAAATTACTCAAATTTATAACAATTTGATAGTTTGACCAGTTTTGCCCAACATCCAAATATGGCCAAATGTATTAGCCCATGAAACTGTTGAATCTGTGTTTGGCTATTCATAGAGGATTTAAAATATTTTCTGAAACTATCTCTAATTTCTAAAGCAGTTTACTATGTAGCATAATGAGCTACTACTGGTGGGGGGGAAAGCAAGCTTTAAATTTCAGGTCATCTAAAATGCAGATTTTGGCTTCTGACTCTAAAAATAATAGCAATGGATAATATTTAGAAAACCAGCCATGGATTCAACTTTCGCTTTGGTAATGCTACAGTCTTCTTTGAATCTGGTACTTTGTGAAAGCAAAGTGCCAGTTCCAATCTGAATATTTATTTATTTATTATTTAGACATATACCGCTTAACAGTGCTTTACAGCACTCTCTAAGCGGTTTACAGTCAGCATATTGTCCCCAACAATCTGGATCCTCATTTGACTGACCTCGGAAGGACGGAATATGAGTTTCTTTGAGAACTGTACTGTATGAACTTATTAGCACATCAGATTATTGGATAAACTTTACTTTAAAAATTATAGACAAGTGCTTTCGCTCTGCAGCATAGGAAAATAAGTATTATCATTAGTGCTTTGATCAACTGCCTCATCAAGAGGCACACAAATAAACATTAATTATTCTCTACCTTATACAATTACTACATTTCAGAGATCAATGCCTGCAAAATATTTACAAGTAAAGCTTTCTTGGATACATTACATTGTTCTAATACTACCGTTTGAAGATAGTCATTAAGACAGAGAATACAAAGGTTATGTTTCTACATCTTACCACTCTCTGTTCAACATCTGAACAGACAACACTCCGGCCACCAACTTGGACCTCAATTGGTTTACTGAGAATACGGCGAGCTAAAGCCTCCATAGCTCTAGGGAAAGTAGCAGAAAACATCACGGTCTGGCGATCAGGTCTCACATTGTCTACAATGCGCATAACCTATTAGGAATAAAAAGATGGGCTAATAGTGAATTTCCCATATCAGCTACCTCGTTTGCCTGAGGAATGAAATTCGTCTTTAATGATCGGTGGTTGGCAATTATCTACTACTAAGATATTCACAGGTGGTTAATATGTAAACTCCTTTTCTTTGGCTTCATATAATTTTGTACTTAGTTTAATGATTTGGGTAACAGGTAGCAATGTAGTATAAGCACAGAGACGCTACAGAACATTGCAAACTAAAACAACAAGACATAGACAGTTTCTTCCCTCATGTCATCAACCCACTAAAGAAGTGGCGAAGGGTGTCCTGACAAGATGAAATGGTTTTTTTGTCCGCACTTTACAACAAGACATGAT
Source organism: Pareas carinatus (assembly GCA_032468095.1). NCBI lineage: Eukaryota > Metazoa > Chordata > Lepidosauria > Squamata > Pareidae > Pareas > Pareas carinatus. Next base: position 37,564 of record JANHFO010001591.1, read on the forward strand.
GAATGTTATGTACTTTAAGACTATGAATGTATCTTATGCTTATATATTTAATTCTGCCTATATATGCCTATGTATACAAATGATCGTGATTATGCATATATACAAATGATCGTGATCATGCTTATATATTCAAACTGACTATGAATGTATCTCGACTGTATTCTTGTTATGTGTGCATGTATGTAGTTTTGAGCAGTATCACTTAAGACAAATTCCTTGTGTACCCTGACACACATGGCAAAAATAAATTCTGATTCTGATAAGTAGATACCAGGAAATACTTTGGACTCTTCCCTGCTCATTTTGGTACCCATATTGCAGATTAAATATTTACTTGACAAAAATAACATTCTAGTAAAATATACCGTCTAAGCCTTTATTAGGAAATCTGTTAACTAAAAATCCCTCTGGTTACCTGAGGCTCAAAGCCCATGTCAAACATTCTATCTGCTTCATCAAGGACAACATATGTCACTCTTCGAAGATTTGTCACCCGACCTATAGAAAGGAGAGAAAACAACAAAAGGAAACAAGAATAAACCTAAAAGCTATTTTTCTTCATAAAATATGTAAATAAAATGATACATATTCTGACTAAAATCTAAACAAAGATTTAAACATTTATTTATTTTAGAAAAAACAATTCACTAAGTGCCTTATCTCTTGTTGTACTGGCAAATTTTGGCAATTGTGTACTGATACACAAGACCAATTATTTTGTCAATTTCTTCTCTTGTATATCAGTACAGGGCCAGAAGAACCTGTAAAATTCAGAAAACAGCCCTCACCAAAACACATCATAAAACTAAGACTAAGGTGAAGCAACGAGCCACATCAGCCATTATCTGTGAGCGCCACCTAGAAAAAAACATATTAGAGATTACGGCGCATGTGTGGAAAGCAAAATTCAATTGTTAACTGAAGAAACCTTACAAAAATCTTAATGTCATTATTGGAAATACTTGTGATTCATTACACTGAAGTCAGGGAGAGCTTTATCTCTAATTTTTTAAGCAGAAAGTCTCAGATTGAATCAGACTCTATTCATAGAAACTACCATCATACTAATTTAAACAGAACTGCACAATTTTTCTCATCTACAAATATAGCTTAAAATTAATGAACTCATTCTTCTGAATAGCTATCTCCCATACAGTGGCAAATAGACCCATACAAAATATATCTTTTGTCTTGTATAATGATCTAAACCAAAAAGATTTTTAAAAATGTAGAGATTTTCCAAGTACTGGTACAAAGTGTACCAAAATTCCAAATATTGTATTTGAGAATCAGCAATTCTATGCTAAATCTCGCGTTCATCAGTGATTCTCCATTACTAGTTAATGTATTATCTATTCTCTCCCTGTTGCTTTAAATGGCAAAGAGAGAATATGCATGCATATTTAACATCTATGTACCGTGTTTCCCCGAAAATAAGACATCCTCCGAAAATAAGACCTACCCACATTTTTGCCTCTCAGAGGAATATAAGGCATCCCCCGAAAATAAGACCTTGCAACCCACTCTGCAGAGAAATGGGGTGGGCTGAAACCTAGAGCTCTCCGAATTTGCGCGCTTGCAGACAGCCCGGAAACAGCTGAGTAGCGCTTTGGAAGCGCTTCGGGTAGCTGGCAAATATGCGAATTCAGAGCCCACCCCATTTCTCTGCACCCCGCTCAATCAGGTAAGGAGCCGCGGGGGGGGTGTTATTTGGGGGTGGGGGATCTATCGTGTTTTCCCCAAAGTAAGGCACCCCCCGAAAATAAGACGTAGTGCTCCTTTGGGAGCAAAAAATAATATAAGACAGTGTCTTATTTTCGGGGAAACACGGTAGTCCAACCCCCTGCTCAGGCAGGAGGCCCTATACCATTTCAGAAAAATGGCTGCCCAATAAGATTCTCAGGGCATGACATTCTCTTGCAATATCCAAGTTACTCAGAATAATTTGTCAACAATTCAGCTCAGCTTAAACATAGCTTTGGACCGAACAGTCAACTACCTCAATATTTTGATTTCTGTTGCCTTGGCTCAGGTCCAAAGCACAAAGGAAATACAGACTACTTCAAGCAAAAAATCTCCATATTTCTGGGATAATTCTGGGGACATTTTTTTCCCAACAAAACTCAAGGTTTTTTTGTGAAATCTATCTTGGTTGTCATAGTCAGTCCTAAATCCTTCCACTTTAACACTGTGATTACAAGATCACGGAGAAGTTCAGCAAACAGCAGTGAAGCAAGAAGCTTTCGGTTCTAAACAATGGTCCGTTAAGTCTATATATAGATTCCCTCTGCCCATTGTTTGGCTTAAAAAGGGCCAGGCTCATAAATAAAACAATGATCACAGTCATTTTCTTGGCTTCTAATGCAGATGACAAACTGCGGAATCTAAGTCCAGCTAATTACAGTAATGTTATTAGCTCCGTAGTACAGATAGTGTTAAAAATAAGCTTCGGTTGTACTTATAATGAAGGATTCTTGAGTTGTTCTTCAGATGCAGTGAAGAAAATATAAAGCATCCTGGAAAACTATTTCTGTATATCTACATACATCTCTCTCTCTGTCTCTCTCTCTCTCTCTCTCTGATCTATACTGTATACCTATCTATCTATCTATCTATCTATCTATCTATCTATCTATCTATCTATCTATCTATCTATCTATCTATCTATC
>JANHFO010001591.1:70799-82743 GCA_032468095.1 Pareas carinatus
TCTTGTGGACTTCAGCTCCCAGAATTCCTCAGTATTCCACAAGCCTTAACGGGACCAAGGTTTCAGACCTCTGGTATAGCTGATATAAGACACTGGATAGATACTAGAATTTTTTTATAATGGCGACCTAATAATAAATTCAGAATTTACAGCCTCGCTAATTATGGTCTTGTCAGAACTTTGGCAAGAATTTTGTTTTCCTAGCCTTTGGTTTGCGAATATCTTAATTCAGACTCTAATCATTATTTTATTCTTCATCTTTTATACTGAGCTTTTTTAAAAGTGATTTTGGCTAGACTCGTTTTCTGTTAGGTTATTAAAATGGTTTAGATCGATTTGGTGTAATTGAATTTCATGTTTTTACTGAGTTTTATAAGTTTTGCAAACTACAGAACTAATTGAATTTAAATAAAAATGCCACAAATGTAATGCTTTGTAACACTTATGGATAAAAGTGGTTAGGAATGATTTATTATTAATCTTGAGCGCATGGTTTGAAATAAATAAAGAATGGTGAGGCAAAGAAAGACTTGGAGAAACTGGAAGCAGGAATGTTGGAAGAAAATGATATAATTGGGCGGTGAACAGCCATATAAAACATACATATAAACAAAATTAAAATGATAATTAAAGTAATTATATGAAAAATTATTAAAACTAAATTTAAAATTATTTAAAACCCCAATTAAAGCCAATTTTAAAATCTTGTGGGGAATCAGAACAGCCCAGCCTGGATAAAGAGGTGGGTCTTAAGTGCATGCCAAAAGACCCGGAGATCTGAAATTGAACGTATCTCTGGAGGGAGTTCGTTCCACAGGGTCGGCACTGCCACAGAGAAGGCTCTGCTCCTGGGGGTCGCCAGCCGACATTGCCCTCTCTGTGGGAGCGGCTGGTCGGTGGGAGATATTAGTCGATAACAGGCGATCCTGCAGATAGCTTGGTCCTAAGCCATGGAGCGCTTTAAAGGTGGTGACCAACACCCGGAAGACCATAGGAAGTCAGTGTAGCTCGCGCAGGAGGATCACATGGGAACGACCCACGACCCCCATAAACCCCCGTGCGACCACATTCTGGACCAACTGAAGTCTTCGGGTGCGGTTCAAGGGGAGCTCCATGTAGAGAGCATTGCAGTAATCCAGGCGGGAAATGACAAGTGCTTGAGTGACTGTGCGAGGGAGTCCCGATCAAGAAAGGGACGCAACTGGCAAATCAAGCGAACTTGATAAAAAGCTCCCTGGCCACGGCCGTCATATGATCTTCCAGAGACAGCCATGCATCCAAGAGGACGCCCAAGTTGCGAGCCCATTCCGCCGGGGCCAATGTATCGCCCCCAATAGCCAGTGATGGTGTCAACTGTCTGTATCGGGTTGCCAGAAGCCACAGCCACTCGGTCTTGGAAGGGTTGAGCCTGAGCCTGTTTCTCCCCATCCAGACCCGCATGTTGGAACTCTTGATTTTAAGGAGACATAAAGCTAAGCATAGTAAAGCATGCTATCTAAGATTTTAATAAATTCAATAATAAGTGTTGTCCCATGTCAGAAGGAGCTAATGAGGAAAAGCTCAAGGCCTAGAGTAGAGGTGGGCAATTAATTTTCCCAAAGGGCCACGAGAAACTGGATTGTGGAGAACTGAACCAGTAGGAATGCGAAAGTGTGTAGGCACACACCTACACACATATGTAAATTGAAAAATATTGCAATCACCTTCAAAATAAAAGCAATGCAGTTATATTGCGTGTATGGCCTATACTTATTTACATATGATTTCTAATTTCCCATTGACCTCATGTGAGCTGGACAGGGGCAACTAAAGGGTCAAATGTAGCCTGGAAGTCATACAATTCCCAAATCTAGCCTAAAGAAAGAAATTTTAAAAGAACTTAGGAAACAATTTCAAAGAGAAAGAGATATGGTCAGTTTAAGAAGTCAGTGGGGCTAATGAAGAGAAAAAAGGACAAATTTGAAAAGTAAACAATGGGCATGGACATTTGGATGTATCGTAACATTAATAATTGCTCCTTTTGTACTAATATGACTGCCTTAAAGTAAGGAAATGCAGAGGTGCATCACATCTTTATGTTTCATTATTTCGACAAATCTCGGCTTGCTAAAAAAAGGCCAGATCACAAAAAAGGTCAGGTAACCCAGAATAGTAGAATCAGTGTCCAAAAATCAAAATTTCAGAATGAGCTGAGATGACAAAAAGATACACACATGGAATAACAACAAGGCCTTCTTGGATGCTTTCGGAATAAAATATTCAGTATAATAGCTGCTCAATAAAGAAGTCCAAATGTTAACAGGTAGCAAAGAAAGCTACCCAACTCCAACTTTGGATCAGACTCAACAAAAAAAATATGTTTCATCAAAAAACTGACAAACAAAATTGAAGCTTGAGTTCAACATAAAGAGAATTCAGAGAAACTTCCATACTTTGGAACTTCAGAATCAGGTTACTGAAGGAACTAGAATCTGGATGAATTCTTACATACTATTTGAAAATCTGGAAATTAGTAAAGTACCAGATGGCTGCAGAATAAATGTTGCCCATCTTTAAAAAAAAAACAACAACCAGCATATTATGGACCATTCCAACACAGTTTCTAGAATAAATCATAAAAAGCTACTGCAGTAATTGTCATATGCTAGCATGGATTTGATAAAAACCAATTCTCTCTACTAAGCTTATCAATTCCAATCCAGAATTTAATATGTTAAATAGCAAGCTAGGCTTCATGACATGACAATCCTGTAGATACATAGTTGGCTTGAAAATTGTATTCAGAAAATGCTTATTAAAATGTTTTCTTTATATTTAAGGTATCAAACAGAATACTAATTTTAATTATTTTCTTTAATGATTTGATTAGATCAGTGTACCATATTTTTAGCCAAGGGTTGTATGTTGTTTGGTACAATACGTTAGAGATTACAGTCCAAAAATATGGAATAAGGGCAAAATTAAGGCTGATCTGATTTACATGTCATTCAAATGTAGTCAATATTACTCTCCATATTTTAATTTTCCTCCAGTTGTTACATTAAGTTAGAATTTGGTTAATGACTTTTGAAGGAGTCAGAGAGAGGCACATAAATGCTTTCATAGGGCACATGCAACCCTACAGTTCATGTGTTATATCTCTTACTATTTTCACATTTTACTTTTTCCCAACCATCCATTTAGTGTCCAAAGTTACGACATCACTGAAGTGACTTATGACTGTTTTTCAGTTACGATATTGCAGCATCCCCAAAGTGACATCAAAATTCAGATCCTTGGCAACTGGCATGTAATTATGATGGTTGCAATGTTACAGGGTCATGTGGTCACCTTTTGCAAGCTTCTGATAAGCAAAGTGAATGGGGAAGCCAGATTCACTTAACAACCATGTTACTAACTTAACAAATGTTTTCCCTTAAAGTTCCCTGTCCAATTCTAATCAGGGTCCAATCACTTGGCCTCTCAAACTAGTTAAGGTTGGCCAAACGCTTTCACCGCTAAGACTTGAGGGTATCTGTAACATTTTGCTTATAGCCACATGTGTATCCTGGATCCAGGACAAAATGATTTAAGTAACTATAACAAGCTATTATGTGCAGTCTAAGGAAAAGAAAAAGCTGGCTGAACTAACTTTGTGAAAAAATAAAATACTTACAAAAATGTTAATCTCTCATGAAAAATTCTGAGTTAATTTAACAAGATGCTACACTATTCCAAATAGATATTGAAGTTTTTAATTCACTTGCCATGGTTTTGATGTACATGGATATATTGGTTAGAATTGGAGACGATGAAATATAATATTTTCTGATGTTGTATTTTATCCCTAAGAACAAAGAAGAGCATAATATGATTATTATAAAAAAATATATATTGTTTAACTGACTTAAAGTTGATTATTTGCAATTCTCAGAAGATCTTTCTAATTAATGGTCAGACCATCATGTTTTAGTCAGTGACCCAGAGATCACATTATGTTTACATTATAATTCTGCTTACATTATAATTACGCTAATTGTTGAATATGAAGTTTACCACATCAGAAAAATGAATAATACTTGCTCCTGATAAAAATATATTAAAATGCTTGTATTTCAATCAATTCACAATTTGCACTGCATTTAATCAACATCAATCCCCAGATCTAATTATTTATAGAAGTAATCGTTATGTACTGAAAATCATTTTATTCATTAAATGGTCAGATAGTCTCTGCATATTCCATTTTTGTTTATAAAAAGACTGATAAAATTCTATGGAAGCTCTTTCAATTAATTTTATTGAGTAGCCAAATTTGATAAATTAGCACAGCTAAAATAAGCATTTGCATGTGTTACAAATGACTTTTTACAGGAATAAAACAGTGAAAATTACAAACTGTAAAAAGGGGAACAAGTAAAACCTTGCCAAGCCAGAAGAGCAAGGTTTACAATTGCACACTAAAGATCAATGTCTGAGTTCAGAAAACAAGGATTAATATTACAATATTTTACACTACTTTACAAAATCAAATTTACTGTAAGAATTTAATATGTAGTTAGTGAAGAGAAGTCTTGTCACATTTGATGGTCCCTTAATATTCTGAATGATATATATTCTGTTAAATTAACCTTGAATAAACAAGCTTTTCCGCATTATTGCAAAACAATCAGAATTTATTCAAATGCAAATTAAGTTACAGAAAAGAAAATGCTAATATGTTGTTGCGCGATCAAATCTAGAATATTGGTAAATCATACTAATTATTATTTAAAACCTTGAACTAGAAAAATAGAGAACATCTGCTGGTGACTGCCATGCTGAGATGGGAGCATCAAGGCTACTCTTGCTTACTTATGTTATTAAAGAACCTCAAATATATAAATTGTGATTTAACGTTTATACATGGGTCTGCCCTGGAATTCTTAAGAAGGTGAGGAGGATATCAATTTTCTCCTCACAAAGAATTAGAAGATTCATTTCTATTTCAAAGTGCATGAACATTCTAAACAGTATTATATCCAAAGAGCATAATATGCTCACAGTAAACATTTTTTAGTTAGCTAGGGATGTATTCTTGAAATATGTTTATCAGGTTCCATAATTCATTCAAAGCCCGTTATTTTTTATTTTACATGAAGTAGAGCTATGTCTTCATCACATCTTTCCTTCCTCTTCAACACAGAAGATTTTTACATACAGAAAAGTTAGGCATGGAGCTGCTTGTAAGGATTTTACCATTCTACAGAATCTGATTACACCAATTTTCTGCTCCAACTTGAACGTCTCAGTGAGGAGGAACCCACAACCAGCATGAGGTGCTAGATTCACACTTCCCTATATCTAATCTTTGCCTATACCTTCTTTCCAGAAATTTGTGCATATTTTTTGCAGAAGAGCTAATTAATCCTCCACCATATATTGTATTTTAAAGCACCTGATGGATTTCCATAACTTACAAGTGCATATCTCATCATGATTATATGGTTTTGCATTAGATTACCAATATTTTTTAAAAAAACATTTCAAAATAACTAATTTTTTTAAAAAACTAACACAGTGAAATCAGTTATAAGGTTCCTGAAGTCAGCAGGTAGTTCTTTAGAGATCTGAATCATTTTAAAGAAATGTTCCCCTTTCTTTTGGATGTTAAGCAACCATTTTCTAAGGATCTTCATTAATCACTCCAACAAACTAAATAGATCATGATGCAGACAGTATCGCTATAACATTTGTTACAATTGCTATTCCAGTTGGCAGTTGATAAATACCATAGTTCATGAAAGAACTTTACTGGCTTTTTGCACATATGATCTCTTACCCATTCCTGACATGGGTGAAATTGTATACATTAAAGCAATAACCAACAAATCAATGCAAATGATTCCACCAAAACTACCAGGAAGAATTTGCAACAGAAAAATATTGTATTCAATTGTTACTTTGGGGGCTGGGGGGCAGAGGGAGTAAAGGGCAATGTAGAAATCAATGATTGCAATAATATACCACCATAGTTCCTTCTGTTTTACAAATGTCAATACACTTATATTATTACTTAAAGTAAAGTATTTCCAGGGAACCATAAAACTAAGATTTCTCTTTTATAACTGTCTAGTACTTGAACACTCTGAATTGAGCAGTGTTCCTGTCTATACTTTTCCCATTAAAGCCTCAAAATGCTTGAATAGCAAAATTATTACTAAATCTGATGCTCCTCTGGATCTCAACAAGCTATTAAATACACCTCCAATGTATTATTTAACCAGTAAGGATTTAATCAAAACCTCAGCCCATTACAAAAATTAATATTTTTTGAAAAATTAATAAAACAATTAAAAAATAATGGTTTTTGGTTTACTGTCTGTTCCCCTATTTACTTTCAATGAATTAAGACCAAACACATCATGCTAACAGCCAAGAGTAGGATCAATTATTGTTCACTATTTTTTCAGCTGTATCAGATCTTTTTAAAATTTTATTTCTTACTAAATACAATATAATCTCATTAATCTTTCAAGACCTAGAATACTGACACATCCTAAAGGTATTCAAATGAATTATTTGATATTCATTTTAAACCCAAGTAGACTACTTCAAGTTTACTTTTGTTCTTATCATAATCAATGTTTAAAAGAAATGGAAACTAAGCTCATTAAAATTGCAAGTATTTTGTTCACAATGTACTTTTCATTGTTCCTTTAAAAAGGCAATGTTTAATTAATAACATATTATATAATCAAGACAATATAAGTTTCCTGGAAACTCAAGTCTTGATGTTTTCATTCTAGCAGCAAAACACAAAGCAGAAAAATAAAAATGAAAGGTAAAAAAGTTAGTTTATAAACATTTCTCCAATATTGTCTTTTAAATGCCACAATTGCTTTCTGTGAAACATTTTTGCAGTAAATTAAAGGCGTCCAACATATGCAAATTTATTTTAAAGTTTTAACGTACAACTACACAATAGTGTACTTAATGACTCCATGGTCCTTTATTTGCTTTTCCTTTTCCTTGTTTGGGGGAGAGAAGAGGGGGAATCACAGTGAGATTTTCATCAACTGCATCAGGCCAACAACTTATAGGAGCATTACAGGAAGAAGAGTTCTGCACGGAGGTACATTCCTTTGAGCAGATGAACCATTTAAGAAAAGAGCTCATTTATTCATTTTTTGCTGAATATGCAAAAGAAATTCATAATATGATAATGCAGATTCTGTTCTGTCTTCTATCATGTTTTGTAGGAAACTTGGTTTCCACGGACTCTCATCCCTTCAAAATATAAACAGAAAGCCATTATAAGAACATGCTTATATGCTTTATTACTTTTAAAACTATTCATCAAGGTAACTGACAATGATCATATTTAGTTAATATTTATTGTATGCATAGAAATAAGCTGAAATATTTATATTTAAAAAACTGTCTAAATAGCTAACAATCCTACAAATAAAAATTAACGATTTCATAATTTCATAATTATCTTCAAAGCCCTCTTCTTTTACTCCTTTCTATTGTGCAATACTTTGGGCTGGTGATTATTATTATTATTTGCACTGAATATGCTTTCTGTCTCTGCAAAAAAATTGTCTTGTTGTACTAGGCATGAACTTAAGGAAGTTTGCAACTTAACATGCAATTGTTAAGTGTTCAGAGAGACAATCATGTAAAGTTGTATTCAATCTTAACAATCAAATTTCACAAACATTCTACTTACCTTAGAATATATAATATAGGAAAGAAAGGCCTTTGCTCTCTTAACCAGAAAATAAAAGCAAGCACTCTAGAAGATTCAGCTGTGTTCAATTCTGGAAGATGTGTCTGTCAAAAGAAAAAATGGGGGTAATCATGGAGCAAAAATTCTATATTCAGAATACTGAGCACATCATGGGCTGATTCTAACTAAGCTACCTCTGCAAGAGTATACCCTTTTCTCTCTTTCAGAACACAACTAAGTAAATGTGTGTTTGTGTGTTTTCCATGAGACAGAGCGCTGGAAGAACACTTAAGCAAATTTAAGATAAAGTAATCCTAGACTCATGACTATTCGTTCATTGAGCATTCAAAGTTACAGTGTCACTGAAGGATGGGAATTTAATAGCAGGTCCTTGGAGTTCTGACTGTGGCAACTCGCACAGACAGAGGATCATAATTTATGACATTCCCTGCTGGTTTCCCACAAACAAAGTCAATGGGGAATTCAGAACTCACAGTTGAGTGAGGTCTTTGCTTAATGACAGCAACTCGGACTGCCAGAATTGCCATTGTGAGGTGAGGTGGTCACAAGATATCACACTTTGACTGTGTTGCTTAGCCACAGTAAATTACGGTCACCGTTGCTGTCATAAGCCAAGGCTGCCTGCACAGAAAAGCTCAATGCAATACATTAAGTGGGAAAGGAATATCTATTAAAGCAGGAAATTAATTTCATTCTGAATTTGATGTTACACACAAACAACATGGGAACAGAATTTCATATGTTATGTACATAACATGGCAAATGGGGTTTTACAATAGACAGAAGCATTTGGCGCACAAAATGTTTAAAGATAATGTTTTGGGGAAATTGAGTTTAGTTCTTCTAAACAATAAGATGCAAACTCAGGAATTCATAAGGATATCTAAAAGCCAGAATCACAAAAACTCTCAGAGTTTGCACAACTGGCACTTTGTTGGCCATGCCTTAATCCTTTTTGGGTAGTTCTGAGGAGCCACATTACCTCAAGGAATAGAGGTAGGTAGTATGATCCTGACTGTTACTTAATCTTAAATTTCTTGAGTTGAGTTCAGGTCTTGGTAACTATATTTCTGTTGTTTCCATAGAAGCAATATAGTATGAAAATGGCTTGTTCTTATCTTTTGAATTCTTTAAAAAAAACTTTTGTCCACTCTACAATCTTCTCTTTCCATCCAGCTACATATTGGGTCTGATCCTATTTAGCTTTTTCAAGACCAAGATGACTAGATGTTGCCATCTGCTGTAAAGGTATCATCCTACAACTGTGTAAATCCTTATCATTATCATATTGACTGGGCTTGATGAAAGTTGTAGTTCAATATTAGGAAGGGCTCAGTCTTTTGTCTATCCTTGCTTACCATATTATGTTCTTACCATATTGTGTGGTATTGATGCATAGTTGTGGGCTCCAAGTACTTGGCTTATAAAGTTCTGTCCGCAATTCTTTCCAATCCATAAGAACATGACCTGTATATGCAAACACACGAGTTCATAAATAATGCATGCATTAAAGCTTTACCTCAAACCAGGCTAATAAAGTACTGCTATGAAGGATTATGGCGAATGAGTTACCTCCTGCTAATGCTCATAGTATATACTTACAGAGCCAGCATCCATAAGAAAAGCACCATCTCGGTTTAGCTTCTCTACAGACAATTGAAGAATGGGTGGCTGAGGTACTGTTCTGTCGCCAATGTTAAGGGCTCCCTAAACAGATAAAATAATTTCTAATAGGCAAGTAAAACACTAGATCTTATGTATTATAAAAATAGGCTGTCATATCCTGACCAATATTAAGTCTAAAACATGCATTGTTATCATATATCTATAACATAGAGAAAATATCTTCTAACCTTTTTTTTAAACAATTGTTAATGTTTCTAGATAAATTATTTTGCAAATAAGCACAACTTCTGTTCCTTGTACTATGAAAGGTGTTCACATGTATAAGAACCATCTTAGTTATTCTTGAAAGTAACTCAAATTTAACAATGTTTAGTTTGCATATAATAATATTATTCCATTTGTTAAAATACAGGAATATATACCATTGAAATTTTGTTCTTTCATATCTGTTTGCAATATCAGAATTTCTACCTGCGTATTTTAAATTTTAACATTCTTTGCATTTTATCAAATAATAATTTAATATCTCCATTCATTTGGTTTTAAACACAAATGAAAACACTGATTTTGAGGGCTAATTGGTTTGCATATCCAGCATAAAATTAGACAACTGCATACAAAAATAGAAACAATTTATAAAATTTCTGGTACACGGCATATGACATACACATGCCAACTGATAATCCAAATCATAAATGTCATAATTTATATTAGATCTTAAAAGCTAACTGTTGTATTTAGATCTAATCTCAAAATCTGTTATAATTACTACCTTCGTAACTGATGCCATCAAATATTGGTCCCTATTTGCAAAGTTCTGGATTATAAATACTCATATAAGTAAATCATCCTCAAGGCTTAGATAGGGAGAAGCAAAAAGTTTTCCTTTTTCCAGACCTCCAAGACTTGAGGTCTGGAAAAAGGAAGATTGACACAGGATATTCAACAAAACTGTTCCCTGAATGTGAAAAGCACAGAAATACATGCCTTTATTATAAAATGTGCACAAGAGTCAAATGTTTTAGTACAATTTTTGTATAATATCTGAAGTCAGGAAGATACATCCAATGATTTCCAGAGAAATTTAGATGAACTTACCTCATCTGTGAGATTGTCAATTCTATACAGATTGGGATGCATAATAAGCATGAGGTGCACTAACGGTTGGCTTTTCACTTGACACATTGTAAAGATGCGTTCATCTAAACGGGTATTTGTTTTACTTTGGAATGCTTTCTGTAAGCAAAAGTAGCAGCAGAAAAACAAGACAACTCAAGAGCTATGCACATGTCAAGTTTCAATTTCAGCTATACATTTTATATTTCGTGCATACAGGAAGTCTGGAAGCTTATTCTCAATACGGAATAGTTTCCCTAAATTTGTTGTTGCTGTTCCGTTGCTAAGATATGTCCGATTCTTTGCGACCGCAAGGACCATAGCCCACCAGGCCTCTCTGTCCCTCACAGCCTCCCACACGCTGCCCAAACTCATGCCTATTGCATCAATGACACCAACCAGCCATCTCATTCTCCAGCGTCCCCTTCTCCTTTGGCATCCCATCTTTCCCACCATCGTATCCTTTTCTAATGAGTCCTCTCTTCTCATTAGGTGACTAAAATATCTGAGTCCCAGCTTCATCATTTGTCCTTCTAATGAACAGTCAGGGTAGATTTCTTCCAGTACTGACTGATTTGATCACCTTGCAGTCCAAGGGACTCTCAAGGAGTCTTCTCCATCACCACAACTCAAAGGCATCAATTCTTCGACGTACAGCCTCCTTTACAACCCAACTCTCACAATCATACATTGTAACTGGGAAAACCATGGCTTTTACTCTATGGATCTTTGTTGATAAAGTGATGTCTTTGCTTTTTGATATGCAGTCATAGCTAAATTTGTTATTGCATATAAATCTCTGGAAAAAATAATTAACTATGATACTGTAAATGGTTCTCATTAATTTTAACATTTACATAGTCAACTCCTATTTCTCAGGCAATTTGTTTTTATTTTTACCTGTTTTAAGAGAGCCAGGATAAATAGTGGAAACAGACGCAATGATGCAGGAGCCATAAGACCTGGTTGCTGAATGGTTAGGACAGATGAGCGGTATGCAGAAAGAGAATCTATTACAGCATTCACCAATGCATCTCGAGCATCACTCAAACTAGCAGAAACTGACCGATCAACAGCTGAAAAGGAACAAAACATAGTGCACTTGACTGTCAAGACGACAATCATAATAAAAAGTATTATCAAGGGCTCATTAGTCTCACTCACTCATTCATTTAGTCTTTCTCTCCCTCTCATACACACACACACAGATATGTCCAACTTACCAAAAAGACTACAAAGCAATACTGCATCATATCTGTAGCCCTTCATGCAGTTTCCAGTCTTTTAGATACATCTTGTAAAGCACCTTTATGTATTCTATAGAACAATCTCAACCAGAGCATTCATTATCATCTATGTTTAATCTTTGTACAATGATATCCTTGTACAATGACTCTGGACTAATACAAACGGGGTGACGGTGGCAAGTCTTGAGAGTGTCAGCTGGGTTGAGTTTGATGCTGTGACTCCCAAGGACCTGGACAGGAT
>JANHFO010001591.1:87130-100958 GCA_032468095.1 Pareas carinatus
ACATGTGGAAATAGCCTTTACTGATTATACAATAGGTTTATTACATTCTATGACAATTCTTTCACAACAGCTCATACATTAAGACTGTAAAGAAAGAATAGTAACTTAAGCAATGTTGTGAGTATCAAACATCATTCGTCGGAATTCCAAAATCAGGCTACTTAGATTTTTTTTTTTGCATACACCTTTTCACTTATTTAAGCAGTTATAACAATGCTTCGGTTAAAACTGGCATACTAAGTGTCTGACCTTTGGTACACCTTATCCTCATGACAGCTTCAAAGCCAATCTTCCTAGTTAAATATCGCTTTAGCTCTTTCTGTAATTTCTCCACCAGAAGAGGATTGTGTTGATGATGGTAAGCTTGATAATAATAGACACTACCAGCAGAATACCTTGATATACATCCTGAAAAAAGGAAATTTATTTCATTTTTGGACTTGAGAGGAATATAATATAAAAAATACAAGTTTTCAGAAAGAAAAAGAAACATGCACATTCTTTCAAGCACTGGGCTCACTGCTAAAATGGTATGCATTTCTTTTCTGAAGAACAGATTTTTTTTTAAAACGATGAACTGGAAAAAGCATCAAATATATTATTAAAATTTATAGCTCAATATTTTGATTGTAATGTCTTGATTTTTTCAATTTAAAATCTGTAATTGTAAAATCAGAGTTCATTACTCCATTTTACAGTAGCATATTAGAAAATAGTTTTATGCCTTTATTAATTAAGCAGGAAAGAAAGCAAACTGGTAGAACAGGACTTCTCATGCATATATATATATAAAGTTTTATGCAAGTTTTGATAAAAGGGTGACCACATTTTATTCTAATCACCCCTGTGTAATCTACATCTTCAAAACAAGCATTGCTAAATGGCGAGCAACGTGAGTGTCTTACCTAATGAAGCCAAGTCAGAATACTGCCCACTAAGAAGAAACAAGTCAACTGCAACCTGCTGTCCTGAGCAATCCAAAGCCAATTTTTTATAGAAGTCAGTAGATGGTGTCAGAGGAACATCCTGGTAAAAGGCAAAATATGCACTTGAAGGGGGTCCTTCACTCATGTTCACGCCACCAGCAAGGCAACTTTCATTAAAGCACTGAAATAGCTGCACCCTCCCAAAGGTTTAGCACAGACCTTTTGTGCTAAATTGCCTCCATATGCATGTATATGCACTGAAGTTGCTTTCGTCAGGAATGCTGGGTATGGGGAGATTGCAGCTGGAGGATGGTTGAATGTGATGCTTTGCTCACAGCCTTACCGTAGGGACAGCATTGTCTAAATGATTTGCAGTGGCCTACCGCCCAATATAAAAAAATGCTAGTAATGTTCAAACTAAGAAGGATTGTTACAAAATCGATTGAGTCTAGGTTTCCTAGTA
This sequence comes from Pareas carinatus, assembly GCA_032468095.1. Classification (NCBI taxonomy): domain Eukaryota; kingdom Metazoa; phylum Chordata; class Lepidosauria; order Squamata; family Pareidae; genus Pareas; species Pareas carinatus. The sequence goes on from JANHFO010001591.1 coordinate 88,520, forward strand.
GTCAATCAGAATTGAAAATTGACATTAAGTTCAATGGCCTGCTCAGTATAGCAAATGAAATTAAAGCACCTGTAACAGCCTATACCTATATACATACATCCTGTAAAGAGAAGCCCACGAACTAGTTTGGGGTAGTGGTTAAGACATAAAGCTAAGATCCAAGAGACTGTGAGTTTTAGTCCTGTCTGATGCACACGTCAGTTGTGTGACCTTGGGCTAAGCACTCTCATTCAGTCATAGGAAGATGCCAATGGCAAACCATTTCTGAAATCTTGCCAAAAGAAAACTACAAGGATTTGTTCAGGCAGTGGCCAAAGTAAATACTGACTTGAAGGGTACACACACCCAGTTGAGCTACTCTACTTTTAGCAAGTTTTCTAATATGCAGTCAGACTCTGCCTCCCTATAACTTAAATCCATAATTCTTGTACTCTATAGTGATATAGAACATGTTCTGCGCATTAGCTTTTCAGATATGTGAGTAGCAGTATCATATCTTCCCTTAAGGCGAAATATGCCTAGTGCCTTCAAATGTATCTTCATAAAACCATTTCTGCTCTGCTGATCATTCTCATTGCAATGTCTTGAACCTGTTCCAGTCTCTGAATTAGAATTGGAATTTATTCACCAAGTGTGCCTGGACACACAAGGAAGTTGTCTCCAGTGTACATGCTCTATACTTACAGGCTAAAATTGACAAACTGATTACAGTCATAAGATACATTCATAATCATAAGGAATATTCATCATGTCATATACGTATCATTCATATTATAGTTATATAATATTATAGTATAATATTATAGAATCATTCTTATATTATAGTACTCAGAATACTTTTCAGAACTCAATGCTAAATCTGACCAAAGCAGAATAAAGAACTATAGTTTCCTGTGGTTTGAAAGATATCCTTCTGTTTAAAAATTTGCATTTTTGCAGCCTCACTGCAGACTAGAACTATTTTTAGAAAGAACTGTTACAATTAAAAAAAAGATTTTAAGAATCATTTAAAAATAAGGCATAATGTTGGTTTTCCTAACCTTTGTGGATGCTTTTTGGTTAGGCTCTTCCCGTGGTTTGAGTGCACCTGCTCCTAAAGATGGAAGTTGAGTTTGGAAGACGGTAATCCGACCCCCAGTAGGTGACATAAGTTTAAAGGCAGCCTGTAGTGCAGGTCCCAAAGCACTTTGGGTTTCCAAAGATTTAATAAACATCTGAGGCAAAGTTCTCAATAAATCTTGAATAAGCTGAAAGAAATCAAAATTCCATCATTTTATTTGCTATATTTATTTATTTTCATATTATTCAATAACTAAAGCTTACACTGATGCTTAAAAAATATCTAAATCAAATCAAAGTAGTACTAAGTAACAAATGTTTGTCTAGTACTAAAAATGCATGTGCCAGTCTACCACCACTGTAAATACCATTCACAAACAGGGTTTCTCCAATGAGGAGACCTTAAATTAATCACTCGGTGGTTGGTTACTTTATTTATTAAAGACCTTATAATAACACCATCTCATCTGATAGAGCTGAAAGCTTCAAAAGTTGATTTTAGGTCCCAAGCTTATCAGTATGAATAATAACTGATTAGATGCCTAGAGCTTTAATAATTAGTTATATGGGGGGGTGAGAGTGTGGGCTACACAAAGGAACCAGAAGATCATAATTGCCCTGACTGTACCAATCTGGTGTAGATGACTCAGACTCAGTCTTGTCCAGTTATCTGGGAAGAGTTTGATTAGGTGGCTCTTGAGAAGTGGACAGGAGTCACTCCTCAGCTGCTGGCTACCATTTGTCACAAGATCAAGTATTAAATATTTTAGCTGACGTTCTTTGGTTCTCAGGCCAAAATGTTTTAGATTTTATTACATAGAATAGGCAAAATAATATTTCAAAGTCAAATGGTTAAAATATACTTTTTCTTATACTTACAAAATATAATATTCCTCTTACCTCTTTGCTTTCATTTAAATTGACTAATAAGTTTTCCGGCATGGGTATAAACACGTCTACAAGATAGATAACAAAAAAATTTAATTTATTATTTATTTTACAGTTAGATTGAATGATTGTTCTATTATGATAGCCTTGGAAAGGCTTTTTTGCAGTCCATAAAGCCATTACACCCATTATAAAACATCAAGCTCTTCTCCTCACAGTCACATGACTGTATTACAGGTGCTTGGCAACCAATTGCAGTGGTCCAGTCACAGGACTGTAATTTGCAAAGTTTTCTGCCAGTTTCCAGCAAAAAGTGCCATTTAGGAAAATGGATTTGCTTAATGACTGGCCTAACAGTAAAAAATGTGGGTGTCACAATTTACAATTGCAACAACTTATAGCTAAAATTCCAGTTCCAATTATGTTTTTTTTCTAAAACAAAAATTGAAAACATCAGAACCTTTGCTTTTTTTGGAAGACTGACGCACAGTCTTCAACACTAATGACTGAGGCATATTCTACCAAAAGAACTGTATTTCTAGCTGTTCCTTTGACTAAAGGACTTTTGCTCTTCTTCCTTGCTTGTTCTCCTATTCTTATGATTGAAAATCAAAGCAAAGCATCAAGACTTGTTATTTATCTGGGTTTTTTTCTTCTTTGAAAACAGAAAATGTGTTGGATTAATGTTCCAATTTGGAGTATATGACAGAAGTCATAAAGTATACTTCATAAATTTAGTAGTCGAGATTATTTCTTCTTACCTTCAATATCTGAAATGATTAACATTTGAGGCTGTGAGAGACCTTCCTGGAGGCTATAGAAATGGATTGTGCTGTCAAATGTTATAAAGCCTATTTTTGTTCTAGTATTCCCTGGGAGTCTGAAAATGAAGCAGAGAAATTGAGCACCAGGCATTGAATATATAAAGTGGGTACATTTAAGCTCAATTGAGATATTTTCATAAAACAACACTTCATGTAACGTGTTAAATAACTTAATATAGGTAAATACATTATTCTTCCATGAATATAAAACTTATATTCAGATTGGTTTGTTGTTAAGTCTCAAAGAAGTAGAATAGAATGTTATTGTGACAATAAGATGACAAAACATCAGAAAGCCAGAAAATATTTCACTTTCAGAAAAAAAAATTGACCAAGAAACGATATTCTGGAATGGAGAGAAATTAGGAAAAAATATACTGTATTTTACTTGTTTCTTATAAGTACTGCAAAATACAGAGTTTCCTAAGAAAATTATCCTTCCAGATTATGCACACATTTCCTAAAGAATGTACTTCTCTTCAACACATTGAAACCTAGCATGAGAACACAAGCAGCCAAAGTTGTTCAGTTGTTTTAACAAGAAGTATAACTATTAAATATCTTTGCATATATTTTCCAGTATAAAGACAGAGCAAGGTAAGAGCTACAAAAGGCAGAATAGATCTTTCAGCCATACATGGAAATTTGATGCCTACATTTCATAACAGCTATATACAAGATAAATATTAACAATACAGAGCTTCAAACTGCATTACACTGAAGCTTCCAATTATCTGAAGCTGGTGCAATGGACTTTGCATGCAGTAGGTGGAATTTTCTGTATCATGTCTTCACTAAACATGTGGAGCACTATTCAGTCTTCAGTGGAAAAAAATGAGTGAAATTTTTTTTCTGTAGCTGTACACCAATCCTGCTCATTGACCTGTAGGTACTTTTGTCCATTCCTCTTCACAGAATTTCTTTACTTAATTGGTATATTTTTGAGTTCCATGCATTAACTGTTTGCTTCAAGTCACGCCACATTTCAATTGGGTTAAGATCAAAGCTTTGACGAGGCCGTGCCAAAATATCATTTTCTTCTGTTTCATCCATTCTTATTAAAAGATGAGTCTCAAATCACATTGTGGGTCATGCTACCTGGGATTACAGATAATTCTAAAAGGTCCATAAACTTTCATCATTGCAGGTTTGTGTAAATCTGTATACTGATGTCATCATGCAATGAGTTAAAGTCCTATGCTATCCTGCTTTTCAATTCAGTGAACATTCCTTAATGATCAATACCCTGTCCTCAAATATTACCATAACTATAATTTTATACTTTGTACATATGTGTACACTGGCACTGACATACGAGATGCGATCATTAAATTCTGAGACTGTACTTGCTGTGGGAGAATTGATCATGTGATTGCCATGCGCGTGCAGCAGTGACATATAACGAACTTGAAGAGAAGCTACACAAAGTTTCAAAGTGCTATCTTCATTGAGTCCTGTGTTACAGACGTTTTAGTTAGCCCATGCATCCGTGCATTTACAAAATCGTGATGGACTCGAAATTGGAGCAGGGTGCTAACATCAAATTCTGTGTGAAACTCGGAAAATCGTCAACCGAAACCTATGGAATGTTGAAGCAAGCTTACGGGAATGAAGCAATGGGTCAGGTGAGGTGAGGTGAGGTGTTTTGAGTGACATTCGCATTTCAGAAATGACCAAACATCATTGGAGGACGACGAGAAGCCAGGTCGGCCACACACGTGCAACACTTCCAAAAATGGGGCAAAAATTTACCGAATTGTTCACGATGATCGACGCAGAACCATCAGAGAAATTGCATGTCATTTGGAGAGGTTCAAATGATCCTGACATCAATTTTGAACATGCACTGCATTGCTGCCAAGTTTGTGCCCAGGCTTCTGGCAGAAGAGCAAAAAGTCTGTCAAGACCTCCGTCAGCAGTCTCTGGATGACCCAGAATTCATGTCCAGGTTCATTACTGATGACAAGACTTGGGTCTACGAGTACTATTCTGAGACCAAGCAGCAGTTTTCACAATGGAAGAACCCACAATCTCCAAGAAAGTGCAACAGGTCAAGAGTGCAACCAAGAGCATGCTCATCAACATTCGCAGGATTGTTCAGCATGAATTTGTCCCTGCGGCTCAAACAGTGAATGCTGATTTCTACTGCAATGTTTTGAGACGTCTCAGGGCAAACATTCATCAGAAATGGCCACAACTCTGGGCAGAGAACAAATGGATGCTCCTTGATGACAATGCACCAGCTCACAGAGCTCTTGCAACACATCAGTTTTGTGCTTGTAACCACATGGCCGTCATTCCTCATCCCCCGTATTCACCAGATTTGGGTCCCTGCGACTTCTTTCTGTTTACAAAGATGAAATTGAAGCTGAAGGGTAGCCATTTGGGCACGGTGGAGGATATCCAAAGCAAATCACAGAAGGTGCTTGAAAGGCTTGAAGAATGTGACTCCCAGGAAGCATTCCAAAAATGGAAGAGATGCTGGTATCCGTGTACAACTGCCCAAGGGGACTACTTTGAAGAGGATGGCAGCCAAAGTTAAATCAGGTAATTTTATTTCAATTTATGGGACTAGTCTCGGAATTTAATGATGGCACCTCGTACTCCAACCCAACTTAGCGATATTGTCATGGTGGGCTCAGATTTGAGTCAGAAGAGGGAACTGACAATGAGTAGCCAGCCCAGATACCATCAGACAAACCACTATTTGAGCAAGCAAAGACGGTAGACCGAAAACAGCACATACAAATGCTGTCACTCTCTGAAGATGAGAGTGCAGAATTACCTCCCCCCTCACAACATAAGAGCTTGATAGGTTACAAAGGGAGTAGAGCCTTTGTGCTCTGTGAAACTGCTCACGCAGAAGTTTTGCCCTAAATGAGCTGCACTGGGGTTGCTTCTATTAAAATGGAGCAGCAAGCACAAACTGTCCCTAGACAATAACCACTTTAACTCCCATGCTGTTTGCCTCGACTTGTGAACCTTGAAACCGTGACTTTGATCCTAGACTGGCTGACAAATCTGCTACATGCTTTGACTCTTGGACTCTACCTGATACTCTCCTGTGCATTGCTTTAGTTTGGAACACTTGTAAAGGAAAGCTGATGAAGGGGAGGGGAAGAGTTTATACAGTAAGCACATCTGTTTGCAACTCCCATACAGTGTACAGAACAAAGCCACCCCTTTGTGTATTTGTGTGTGCTTGGCCAGGGACTGGACAGATATTAATTTCAAAGGCGACATTGCTAGATCAAAAAGATGCAAAGGACTCACAGATCTAGATTGTCCAACAAAGTCTTGCAGACAGTGTCTAAGTATCCTGTTTCTATTGCATTATGTGAGACATCAAATACAAAGAGGTACACAGGAGGTTGAGGTGGACGTAGCTGAAAAAACAAGACACAATTATAAACATTTAAATGTCAGTCTAGGACCACTGACTTTATTTTACTTAGCTGTAAGGTAGCCTGCATTTTTAATACCATAAATATAACGCACTTTTATATATTATAATCTATTTTTGATTAATTCTCTATTGTGAAAATGAGGCGTTTTCACTGTAGCAAGTTGATTGAACTCTGTTTTGTAAGTCGTGTTACAAAATGAAAGAAAAATCATAGTGCACCCTACTTTTTTTATTTAAAAAAGCAAATGGTTGTATATTAGATTCAGAGATTTAGAGGACTGAGGACCACTATGACAGAAAGAGATATACCCTATTACATTGATTATAAGATGCATATTTTTTGTATTTTGCTCTGTATTCTTGGTGTGTCCTATTTTCGATAGTGTCTTACCAGAATAAAGGGGTTTTTATGTTTTTTATTTCTAACAGAAAAATAACAGTGCATCTCATAATCGGTGGTGTCTTAAATTGATGTAATATGATACTTATTGTAAAGTTGTAGTACATTGCAGCCAATATTTCTTTAAAATCTTGGACAGTGTGGATAGAGCTTAAGGTACTGGATTAGCAGAGAGACTTAAGTTTTGGTCCTCCTTAGACATAGAAGTTGGTGGAGTGACTTTGAGAACTTAATGCTCTCTATGAGAGCCCTTATAGTCTGAAAGAAGACAATGACGAACTACACCCACATTTTTGTCACAAACTACAGGAACCCGTAGACTGACTGAGAAATGCTTCTCCACCGAAAGATACATTTCTTCCTGGTGCAATGTAAGATCAATAAGCTTTCCTAGAACTATATAAGCATCAACAAGTAAGGAAAAATGAGATAACTAAACTTGTGGAACAAGGCATACTGTAGAGTTTCATAGGGCATGATTTGTTCCATAAGCAAAAGCACACTGCTTGACTTTTGTTTTTTTGTAATAATTTTTCATAGTATGTGAAAGGGTGCTTGTGGAAGTTTGGAAACTTTAAAATGGTTTTTAATACACAAGGGAGCTGCTCATAAAGAGCTTGAGAATCTAATCAACTACTTGAAAACTCAAAGATGTAGCAAAGTTCTCTTAAGATGTATGGTACAAATTATATCCAGTCACTTTGTCTCAACTGAAGTACTACTGTCTATTATTTCTGTAACAGCTACACAAGAATGGATAATAGTCAAAAAAAGAAGAAAAATGTTGAGATACAGTAGTTTTTCATAAGTTGTGTTTATTATGACTACACAGTGTATAAGATTGGGGAGGGAGAGGAGGATGGAGGAGAGAGAGAAAGATGGGGAGGGGGATCTCACCATGTACTCCGAAGGAGCCATAAACTCAATAGTGGCATTTTGAACTTCAGGTCTTTTATGAGGTTCTCCATAAACTCTTGTCACAGGATTATACATAAACTCTTCAGGAACTATAGGAGGGAAAATACACTTTATAAGCCAGCATAATTCTAGGGTTTATAGAATTTTATATAATATTTTTCAGCTTAGTAGTCTTTTAAAGAAGTATTTACTCCCACAATAAATTCAATTACCTAAAAGCAGCTAGAGATTGATCTCATTATTGCATCTTGCTGGAATCAAACAGCATATGTGTATGTATAGATGTGCATATTTAAGAACATAATATGAAGTCAACTGATTTTTTTATTTGTTTTAAACTCATTAAAAAACTCACCATCATTCACTCTATAGCACAAGTTGCATTTCCATCTCCTTTGATCAAGGAAGCTGACAAAAGGATTGATATACGTTCTACAGCTACGACATCTCACAATTGTACTAGAGGTTACTACAGGCAATTGCTGAAAAGAAGAATGTTTAAGTCATTTGTTTAAGAACATTTGTCATCAAGTACAATTTAATTCTTTCTTTTGACACAGGACAGAATAATGATAATGAAAATAAAAATCAGCCTTGCCATGCATGCTTGCAATGGCAATTCTGATTTCAATCTAGCATTTTTTCTCTGAGACTTTGCAGTTTCCATACTTGCAAGCAACACTGAAATATTCATCTAAAGATGAAGGCAATCAGCTCTTATTTTGAAAGCAGGAATGGAAAACTAATGTTTACAAAATATCCTATATTACCAATAGATGCTATTTGGACTTGGACAATTAATGTGTATTAAGTACGACACAGTTACCGACATGTTTCTCCAAAAGATGAGAACAACTTATCTAAAATGTTGCATGTTGAATTCAAGCAGTCAGGTAATATATATATAGGAGACTATCTGCTTAATTTGTAACAACTGATGTCCCATTTCCCTTAAGGTTATTCCCTAGCCTAGTAACTCTTTATTATTTGCAAACACAACCATCACAGCAGATCAAAATCAGAGAAGAACAGATACTAAGGGTACTCCCAACTTAGACTAAATATTATCTATTGAAATGCCTGAAAAGATAAACATAAAAACTGAAGGTTTAATACAACCAATCAATCATTATCAATGTAAAGTTTTACCACTGTTAAAGCACTGTACATTGGTGCATACAGAAAGATAAAAGATATCTTTTATCTTTCTGTTGTAACTCGATTCTGAAAAGGCAACTTACAAAAAAAATCCACTTTGGGTAAAGAATTAGCATTTCTTTTAATTTCAATTCTTTCTCTTGTTTAAAGGACTTAATTTCTTTAAATTCCTTGTAATACATCCAAATCAATAAACTAAAATTCCTAAAATTTAGGAGAACCACCCAAAAAGAATTAATCCTAGATGATTTGGAATTTTTATTTGCAGAAACTGCTGGAGCCACAGTTTAGCCATCACAATAGATTACATAAATCAAAGCAAATTTGTGGAATTAATCTCTAAGAGAATTATGGATAATAAATGCATGCAGTAGTTTATTATCAACTAGAGCAGTGGCCCCCAACCTTTTGGGTATCAGGGACCGATTCCATGGAAAAAGGATTTTCTGCAGAGACCAGAGGGGGTGTGGTTTTACATGCTGCCTGCATGTTGTGAATGGGACTTGGTCTGTTTGCACAGCCTGGTTGCTGGTATGCCGCGGCCTGATCCACAGACTGGGGGTTGGGGATCCCTGATCTAGAGCAGAATTTTTCAAACACAGCCATTTTAAGATGTGTGGACATCAACTCCCAGAATTCTGGGAATTGGCTGCAGTGGGAAATTTGGAGAGTTGAGCTCCATGCTTCTTATATTATGAAAAATATTGATTAGAGTAATCTCAATATAGGCTATGTATTTCTGAAAATCAACACCCTAGCCTTTTCAAAAATTAAAAAACATACCGATAAATCTTTGAAAGGGTGAAGTAGAAGCCCCAAGGGAAGTTTGGCTTTATTCAGTAAGGCCTGAGTCTGAGGAATGTTAGTCAAGGTGCACCGGAACAACCTATAGAGAAAACCAAAGGATTAAAGTAGTACTAATTACATGTGTCAACCTTCCTGATCTCCAGTCAGTTATTACTTTTCTCTCTTTTAATTTTAAGGAAAGGGGACCACTATATATCTTATACAGCATTCAGTTTAGGAGAGGAGGAACCTCTAACAAGTGTAAAAATGTAAGTACACATGATCTTATGTATGAATCTAATTCATCAACTAACCTTTAGATTGCATGAAAGTGCCACGGTGTTGTTTTTTCTTTCCTAGCATTTTCTGCAAGTGCAGGAACTGGGGTTTTTTTTAGATCAACCAAATGTCAACCAATTTGATTGCAAGAGGAATTGATCGATTGGCTTGTTACCTGAGCTCGACATCATGGGCTAAGGGTGTGGCTGGTTCAGAGTCAGCTTTCATGCCTAAGGCAGAACTAGAACTCACAGTCCCCTGATTTGCAACCTAGCATCTTAATTGCTAAGCCAAACTGTTCTCCTGCTACAGTGATATATTAACTTGTAAAGTAAGTAGATATTCTGCCCAAAGGAAAAGTTAGAAAGTAATACTTCTGGATCAATTTTTTATTTATACCATTTATTCGCCACCAGAATCCAAAATGACCTTTGCATACTGTTAACATTTTTTTATATCTATAGTACAGTGCAGGCTTTGATCCAACAGAATTCTTTCTGATGCTAGAGTAAGATCCATATATAATTTGAATATTTAAAAACAAACCCAAATCAAAAACAAAAACATATGAGAAGTAAAGTTGAGAACTGAGGAGGACGAGATGGAGAAAATAGCAGAGTTGCCCTTAGTTTTTCATTGCTTTGATCAGAATATTTTCTGAAGGGAAAAATGAATAAAATGCTTTAACCTTCATAAATTGTTAATCAAGCATTAGATTCTGATCATAAAAACTTAATCTAAGGGTTAATTGATGAATTAGTCACGTGGGGTGGGCCATCCATAAATCTGTAGATAAAGGAAGGCATCTACAATTTTTGCAATTTCGGGGAAGGATACAATTTATACAATATCTAGTTTTTTGTTTTTTAAAAAAGTTACTATTAAGCATCAAAATAAGATTCCTTATATGATTTTCAGAATCTACTGAATTACTTAAATCTTCAAATGTTTAAATATGTTTACATTCCTCAAAACGTAAAGGTGCATTATTAGCAATATACTCAAATACAGAAAAAGTGCAAATAATCTTTTTTACACAATATTTATTTTACTTCCTATTATAACAAACCACTAAAACCCTAGAACAGTCCAGCAAATTAATAAGAGCTTTATTTTGATTCAAGCAATTAATTTAGTTTCAAACTTGTGATGGTAAACTGGATATCCCACTAATTGCAAGGCCATAATTTTTATGCACCCAGTTAAAGTGCAAAGCTTTTGCTTCCTTGTCAGTACTGTAGAAATTATCTTTTCTAACTCTTTGGGCTATGAAATTGTTGAGAAGCACTGCCTTGTGCAACTGACATGCCAGTAGAACATACCGACACAGCTGAAAAATACTGCTGTATTGTAGACTTTAATTGCAGTGTAGTAGGATAATACAGCACAGATAGCTCTTGACTTGACAGTTGTCTGTAATTCCTGTCAAATGTTGTAATGGTTGTAAATCAAGTCAGTCACATAACCAACCTGATTTTTTGTGGTTGTTGTTAAGTGAATGTGACAGTTGCAAAATGAATGTTGCAGTCATCAAACAAACTCAAGCAACTTCCAGTTTGGTGCAAAACTGTCATATAATGAGATCATATGACCACAGGATGTTACAAACAGGTGTAAATGCAATCATGCTGCTGAGTGTCATTAGTGTAATCATGTAGGGAGGGGAGAGAAAAACTGACAGAGCTTCTGAACCAGGTCGTTTAACTCCCTTTTTTCAGGTAAATTGAAGACTAACTATACAAATTTAAACCTCAATATCATAATCATCATATAAAACTTTATTTATTTGAAAATTATTCAAACAACCCGCATGTGTAATTAGCATATCCAAACACAACAAAGCCAAATAAAGTCTATACAGTTTGCTATCCCTTCTGTTCACCAATGAACTTATAAGAACTGATAACTACCTATTTCTCTACTATCTCTTCCTGCTCTCATATTTGAAAAAGCAGATCATGCCAGCTTTCTAATTTTTATTTTAGCTTACAGGGCCCAATCTTAAATTCAGCTGTTTATCATTTTAATAACTGCAACCACCTGACAGAAAGTATTTATATACCACTATTTGTTACATATAGAAAGAACCACATGAGCCTATATTTTTCCTTTAACATAGGATTAGTTGAAACCATCAAAAACAAATTAGATTTTTATTCACCAGTGATATTTTTTTATTAAGAACTGTATTTTTATCAAGAGTTGTGGCAGACATCAAAGTACAGTAAAACCTTGTATTGTGAATAACTTGGTTTGTGAGTGTTTTGAAAGACAAGCAAACATTTTAATACATTTTAACTTGATAAATGAGCAATGTTTTGTATTATGAGTATAGCAAGCCCAGCTGAGGGCCCCAACAGCCAATCAGCTGTTCCCTGCAGAGGGAAACCACAGAGCCCATCTGAGCACCAACAGTCAAATCAGCTTCTTGTAAGTGTTTTCAGGGTTTTCTTCCCAAGCCAGAAGATAACTGTTGATAGAATTGAAAAAATCTGAGCCAGGTGCTGGAAAGAATGAGCTGGGGGAATACAGATTTTAATTAACTTTAGACTTTTGTTTCACTTCCTGCCTCAATATGTTCAATTTTGGATTATTGACAACATTTGCTTCAAAATGAATCTGCGGCAGGAGAACACTTCCGGTTCTGGAGGCAACAGGACGTGAGAGAGTGAGCTCTGCCTCTCACGCCTGAAACCTGCTTCTTGGGGGGCCCTTAGGGGC
>JANHFO010001591.1:129841-140690 GCA_032468095.1 Pareas carinatus
GTTGTTTTTTAGATGGCTGTGCACCGCCCTGGGTCCCTTCGGGGAGAAGGGCGGTATAAAAATATAAATAAATAAATATACTGACTCAACATACTTTCCCCTGCCCTAACTTTTATGTGCTTAGCTACCTGTGGGCCCTGAATGAGAGATGCAGCTTTGTGTAGCAGCGTGCAGACTGTCTTGTTTCTTACTTTCGATTTGTTTGTTTTCCAAGAACGTTTCAAATGTTGCTCTTCCCTGTGCCTCAGCCAATTAGGGCTTCTGTTTGAAACTGCAGCGTAATGATAGACTGTTGCCTGGTGCGGTTAGCTAGATAAATTTTTCATAGAGGAAGCAAAACAACATCTGAGGTTTCTGTCCTTTGAACGTTTTGCCCGTATGAAAAGTCGCACTGTTCAGTTCAAAATCCAGTTGAAGATACCTGCCTGATTTCGTCTTTCCTAAACACATATGAAGTTGTGTTTTTAATATTTTTAACTGTTACGTTTTTAAATATTTCTTTGCGTATGCTGGTGGAGCACCTCGCCAGCCCTGGCTGACTGCAAAAAACTAAGCAAGATCAGTCTTAGTTAGCACTGGGGATAAACCAGAAATTTTCAGTTTAGTATTTAAGGTTACTAAAATACTAGAGTTGAAGGCTAGAATCAGAATCAAACTCAGAATTTATTTGGCCAATTGTGTCGGCACACACAAGGGATTTGTCTCTGATGTACATACTCAATACCTACATACCTAAAATAAACAAACTGTGATTACAATCAAAGATACATTCATAATCATTTGTGTGTGTGTGTGTGTGTGTATACGCATAATCATAATTTTGTATATCTAAGCATAAGAAACATTCATAGTCATAAAGTACATTCATCTTATCAAGTATGTATAAGCTGCAATCAACAAATTGTGATCTTAATCATGAATATAATTCACAATCATAAAGTACATTCATCATGTCATCATGTTATAAAGTACAATCATCATGTCACAAAACACATTATGCATTGTCACAAATTAGACTAGATAATATTGTAAGAAAAGTATTTTAGAAGACGACAAAGACCAAACATTCCCTATTGCTACTAATAAAACTACAAGGAATTTTTTGAATGAGTTTTATCTATTTTAAACAGTTCCTCTCACCTGGATGGTTTATTTTAATCATAGTTTGTTAATCCAATATGTCCTAAGCCATAAACCATGTTTATAATCACAGTGAATGGATTCAAATTCAGACAATTATTGTTATGGCTTAAGATGATATGGAGACAGCTTTGTGCAAACCCTCTCTTTTATCTATCATGAAATCTATGATCTATTTCCTGGAGATCTTTGTACATATTGTAGCTTGCTTTCTCACAACTACTTTATAATGCTACCTGTGAGCAAGTACTTTTACAGTCTGTTTTGTCATTCCGTTTTTTTAAAAAAACAAACACTTTCTACAGCAAAATAAACTGCAACATTACAAAGCATTGAGAAATATTGATGTTCCCCAGAATTCTTTAGGCCGGACAATATGTAAAATAAATAGTCCAATAACTACATCAAATCAAATGTTTTCTAGGCACGATAAGAAAATGTGAGATCTTTGCTTTTCAAGATGGCATGCTAAGCAGACTGGATTAATGCAAAAACTGGAGGAGGGGGTGGATTCAAGAGTGATGTTTTCATAATTTATGGGTTGAGCAATGCTGTCCAGAAACACACAAAGACACAGTATAAGAGCAACTGGGAATTGTTGCAGTACTTCTTATGTACCCCTAGGTGGTACATTTCCCTAGAATTTGATTCAATTTTTTTTTCTTAGCTTGATGATCTCCCAGCGCATTCAATCTATACTTTTCCTGAAGGACAAATGGAATCGGTTAATAATAAATGAATAATCAAAGCAAGCGTCATATCCCAGAATGCTCAGAGGCACCTATTTTTAAATCTGACGTTCATGTCGTTTCTATACAATTCTTGTTGGGGAATCTTCCTTTTCAGAAAAAACAAAATATTGCATATTTGACAAGCAGGAAATCTGTTTCCTAATCCTGCTCAGGCTCATTTCCTGAGAAAAAGTGAGCCAATGACTGGAGGGAAGCTGTTTCCATAACAGTGATTGATCCCCTTCTCCAGAATCATCCAACCTTTGGGTCAAAATAATAGTGCAGGTAGTCCTCGACATATGACATTTGAGACCAAAGTTGCTGTCGCTAAGTGAGACATTCGTTACATGAGCTTTGCCCCATTGTACAAGCTTTCTTGCCACGGTTGTTAAGTGAATCACTGCAGTTGTCAGCTTAGTAAGCAAATCCGGCTTCTCCATTGACTTTGTTTGTCAGAAAGTCACAAAAGGGAATTTTGACCACGTGACCGTGGGCATGTTGTGATGGTTGTACGTGCAAGGACCGGTTGTAAGTCTCTTTGCCATTTTAACTTTGAACCGTTGTTAAATGAATGGTTGTACATCAAGGGCTACCTTGACTTATAGCTGATAGCTGAGTCTCTTTCCAATTCCCTTGCCTTTAACTCAAGGTTAAACTCAAGACACAATTAAGCCACACGGATACAATGAGATGAGCATCAGTTTAGATGATTTTTTTTAAAAGTGTTCAACCCATTGATAGAAGACTGGGACATTAATGGCTATATCATTTCTCCTGAATCACAAGGAGCATGCCTTTTATTTTATTTTATTTTATTTTATTTTATTTTATTTTATTTTTTATTTTATTTTATTTTATTTTATTTTATCTTGATTAGGATTGCAATTTGTCGATTGTGCTTGATGCATACATGACATGATGAATGTACATTATGGTTATGAATGTATCTTATGATTGTAACCACGGTTTGTCAATTGTAGCCTGTATGTAAGTATAGAGCATGTACACCGGAGACAAATTCCTCATGTGTCCAAACACACTTGGCCAATAAATTCTAATTCTAATTATGTACAGACTGGTCCAGACCATGAATGGAACAGGATTATTGCATTTTGTTCAAGTTCTCCCTCCATAACTGACTGGCTATTGCAAGCCAGAGAATGTTAGAATAGGTCAAGTGTGTTTTTATTCTATTCAAAGTTTGTACCCTAGAAGCAGCGTCTCTGACCAGACTCTCTTTCTGAAAATTGTCCTGCCTTCATACTGGAGACGTGCACATTTCTCCTTGGTTGATATGTAATAATGCATGGGGAGAATGAGCTGTAAGACCGGCACAGATCATACTCTGCCTTAGCTTTACTGTCTACTTTGGAAAGCAGATCAAACAGGAAAAAAACTCCAGAAATTCAGCAGTGTTTGTTCACAACTTGCTTATGGGTATGGTGCTTGGAAAGAATTCTAAGGAAATACTACCCATCGTGCCATTTGTCTCCAAAAAATGCCCTGAAACACTGGGTGAAATAAAATTTCCTTTGTTATTGTTATAAAATAAATTGGCACTTGGCAGTTTGGACAAATTATCAGAGACCGAACCATTTCACACTGGATTTTCGAGATTGAGGCTGACTCTATGTGATGATCTCTTGCACGCACCATGCAATGGGGGCGAGAGGAGGGAGGTCATTTGATAACTAAACGCACTTTCCCAAAATACTAAACTTCTTTTTAAAAAGGAAAATCAGGTTTCCAGCATTTCAAGTTCCAGAGGTCGTCGTGCAAGTTATTCTTCGATTCCAGGAACTGACGACTCAGAACCATCACAAAAAAAAGAGTATGAAAAATAAATGAAACAATAATACGATGAGCCAAGGTGTAATATTGTCCTCAACTTACGACCACAACTGAGCCCCAATTTTCCATGATTAAGCAAGACAGTTGTTAAGCGAGTTGCGCCCCATTTTACATTTGTTTTTGCCACAGATGTTAAGCAAATCACTGTTAAGGAAATCTGCCTTCCCCCCCCCTTGACTTTGCTTGTGAGAAGCCTGCTGGGAAGGTTACAAATGGAGGTCACATGACCCCAGGAGAGGGGTCATAAATACGTGGCAGTTGCCAAGCCACCAAATTTTGCTCACATGACCATGGGGATGTTGCAACGATCATAAATGTGGAAACCTGCATTGAGTCACTTTTTGCAGTACCGTTGTATCTTTGAATGGTCACTAAACGGATGGACTACCTGTAAATACTTGGGTAGCTAAGAAAAACTGCTTTAGTTCAGCTTCTCAACTATTTAAAGCAAAGGCAGAGGGAAAATATGAGGACAGTTTGCTGAATCTGAAGGCTTGCTGTTCCCTGAAAAGATTTAGAAGGGACCAAGATCTTCCTGGTTGATTTTGTCTGGAGCAAATGCCAACTCAGGTCAAACATGCTTGGTACTAGGAAGGAACTAGGTTGCCTGGGAAGTTTTTAAAAAAAACATTCCAGAAGAAAGCAACCATTCCCTTACTGTTTCCAAGGAAGAGCAGGGATGTGACCAGGTCGTCATCAAAAAATCATGAGGAAAGTACATGAAGGAAGAATTTGTAATGCCGCAGTATTTTAAAATTAAATCATTTTCTCTGGCTTAATAAAGAAGACCAAAGTCCCATTTCAACCTCGTGGCTTCGTTCTTTCCTTGCTATGCTCCTTCAGAAAAAGGCCCTGCTTGAATGTTTAAACACTAGGCCATGTCATTCTTATTGTTTTATATTTAAGCTCAATATTCCAAATGGTAGCACTGAATGTTCCAGAGCAGGGGTCTCCATATTTGGCAACTTTAAGCTTTGTGGACTTCAACGGCCAGACTTGGGAGCATAGCGGGCTGAGGAATTCTGGGAGTTGAAGTTCACAAGTCTTAAAGTTGCCACGTTTGGAGAACCCTGCTCTAGAGCATAGTTTCCCAAGCTTGGCAACTTTAAGATATGTAGACTTCAACTCCCAGAATTCCCCAGTCAGTAGGACAGTATGACTGGCTGAGAAATTCTGGAAGTTGAAGTCCACATGTCTTAAAGTTGCTGAGTTTGAGAAACTTTGCTCTAGAGCAGTGATGGCTAGCCTTTTAAGCACCGAGTGCCCAGACGAGTCGCAGCTAATGAGTCGCGGGTCATGATGTCATCTCTTGGTGCTGCTAGTCTCTGAGCATGCGCGGGGCCCCGTGACATCATTGCTCAGCACCGCTACTCTCTTTCTGAGCATCCGCAGGGTCCTGTGACATCATCACCCGACACTGCTACTCTCTTTCTGAGCATGCTTAGCTCTGGGGTGATGCTGGGGTGACTTGGCTCACGTGCCAACAGAGAGGACTCTGAGTGCCCACTGTGGCACACATGCCATCGGTTCGCCATCACTGCTCTGGAGACTTGGACTTATACTTCAAACCCATTCCTTAAGCCCCTTTCTGTGGCATGTGCAGTACTGCAAATTGTTCTGTTCGGTTCTACTCTACCTCTGTTAGTAGTTGCTCTTCCCAAAATAACATGAGAAATGACTGGGAACCGAGATGATTCACACCCAAAGAGTTCTCAGAAGAAAACCATTTAAAATTCCTGTTTATGCTTCTCTGGCTGGCCACTTCAGCACCGCGTCCTCACTTCCAGACTTATTTTTGTTTGCTCACTGTGGAAAAGCTGATTTCCCTTTCAGTGGTTTTCTTCTTGAGCTGTAGTTTTGCAGCTTTTGTGCCAGAGAGCAGCCCCCTTGAAGGAAAATATAAGTGAAGATCTCAGAGGTACCTAGCTGGAGATTCCGTCTCCATTTTTATCCCCACAAACAACCACGTAGTGAGAGGGGCTGATTAGAAGAGGGATGGCCCCAAACGGGCTTCTGCATCTCATAATGGACTTGAACCCAGCTTTCCCCTGTCCTTACCTAACATCTGAATTGCTGAGCTACTCTCGAAGGGAGATGGCGGGGTCTCCAAATTTAATGAATAAATTTCGCATTTATAAAGCCTGCAGGACAATCTCATCAATCAAGCCAGAGGAGAGTCTGTTTTGTGACCGCTGTGTGTTGTTGTCTAAATATTTTTCACTGTTCTCTGCCTCCTCCTTATGATTCCCCCCAAGTATGTTATTTTCCAAGTGGTTGCTGTTTGCTCCCCCTGTGGGATCCGTGTTGTTGCATATGGGTGGGAAAGCAAGGGGAAAACGTCCTTTCCACTTCTCTAAAAAAAGAAACCAACATTCTTTGCAATAGAAGATTAGCCACAAAAATAACCCCTGGCTTTTCTCTAGGTTTCTCTTGTGGCTTCCTGCAATTTAAATCTCCTCAGGAAAGAGTGTGACCCAAACTTCCTCTTGGCTGAGTAGGCAGCGAGAATAAGGATGTTCCAGCTTTTAACTCTGTTAGTGCCAAACAAATATTACCACTAAATGTACATAATACCCTGAAAATAAGACCGGGTCTTATATTAATTTTTGCTTCAAAAGATGCATTGGGGCTTATTTTCAGGTTGGGTCTTATTTTCGGGGAAATGCGGTAATCAATGCATCCGTCTGGCCGACGACCTTAACTGGGGCTTATTTTCGGGGTAGGGCTTATATTGCGAGCATCCTGGAAAAATCATGCTAGGTCTTATTTTTCGGTTAGGTCTTATTTTCAGGGGAAAGGAAAGGGGTGTATATTTGTTTTTAAGATATCACAAGAATGTGTTGGTTTTGTCGCAATCATGGGCACTTCCTCCTGAAATCTTTGTGTCAATTCTGAATCAGCTGAAGGATGTCTGATCTCGTCTCACTGACTGTCTGGCAGCAAAGTCAGTTTAAGGTCTGGCTCAGCGGCAGCGTATTTAAAGTAGCAGCCAACTTGGTTTTTCAGCTTGAAGTACAGGTAGTTCTCAACGTATGACCACAATGGAGCCCAGAATTTAGGTGGCTAAGTGAGAAATTTTTAAAGAGAGTTTTGCCCCATTTTACAACTTTTCTTGCCACGTTTGTTAACGGAATCCCTGCAGTTGTTAAATGAGTCACACGGTTGTGAAGTGAATCTGGTTTCCCCCCATTGACTTTGCTTGTCAGGAGGCTGCAAAAGGGGATCCACACGATCCCGGGGAACTGCGACCATCATAGAAATTTAAATAATAAATAAATAAATAAATAAATAAATAAATAAATGTGAGTCGGTTGTCAAGCATCCAAATATAGAATCAAGATCACGTGAAGGGTTAATACCACTTTATAAAGCCTTGGCAAGACCACCTTTGGAATTCTGCCTCCAGTTTTGGTTGCCACGATATAAAAAAGATGTTGAGACTCTAGAAAGAAGGCAGAGAAGGGCAACCAAGCTGATGAGGGGACTGGAAGCTAAAACATATAAAGAACGGTTGCTGAAATTGGGGGTGTCTACTTTAATGAAAAGAAGGATGAGGGGTGACATAATAGCAGTGTTTCAGGGTTTGCACAAAGAAGAGGGAGTCAAGCTATTCTCCAAAGCACCTGAAGGCAGGACAAGAAGCAACAGATGGAAGCTAATCAAGGAGGGAAACAACCTAGAACTAAGGAGACATTTCCTGACAGAACAGTTAATCAATGAAACAACTTGCCTCCCAGGGCTGTGGGAATGAGGTCTTCAACAGAGTGATTGCCTGAGGGGGAAAAACTGTCTTTGTGTCTTTGCCTTCAGAAGTTTTTATGAAGAGATTGAACAACCATCTGTCTGAAAAAATAGAGGGTTTCCTGCCTGAGGAGGGGCTTGGACTAGAACAGTGGTCACCAACCGGTGGGCCCCGGCCCACTGGTGGGCCCCCAAAAGATTTGAGTGGGCCGCAAAGGGTTGGCTCAGCCGGCGGTGTGCCCGGAGACCCATAATTCGGCCCGCAGGTGCTCGGAAATCGATCCACGGGCTGCTCAGAGGCCTGGAAATCGGCCCACGGGGCATCCGGAGGCCCATAATTCAGCCCACGGGTGTCCGGAAATCAACCCGCCGGGCGCCTGGACACCAGCAGATCAACCCGCGCAGCAGGGGCACCCAGAGCTTGGCCGAGCCAGCGAGTAAGTGAGGAGTGGGGAGTGGAGCGGCAGAGCAGTATGTCTGTGTGTGTTTATCTGTCTCTCTGTGTCTCATTCTGCTTGTGTGTGTTTGCGTGTGTGTTTGTGTGTATGTGTGTGGTTCTCTCTCTCTCTGTCTCTCTCTGTCTGTCTCTCATTCTCTATCTCTTTCTCTCTTTCGTTCTCTCTTTCTCATTCTCGCTCTCTTTCTCTCTCTCAATCTCTTTTTGTTATGCTTTTTATTATAATTAAATAAGCTTATTAAATTTTGTTATATTAAAGAGGTGCCTTTTATATTAATAAAATGGAAGTTCTCTGATCATTATTTTACAAATGTATGTATCTTTTTTAAAAAATTCATATTCGTGATCTGCGGGATTTCAAATTATGAATTTAGTGGTCCCTGAGATCCAAAAGGTTGGCAACCATGGGATTAGAAGACTTCAAGTCTTCTATGGAACACTTCAATAAGTCTTATAGTCTAATCTACTGTACCTCAAAGAGTGCTTGTTATTGGGCGGGGAGAAACAGGAGGTGGGAGTGCAATGTCTGGGATAGTAATACACTTTTAAGGTGCCTACATAGTTATTTTTGCTGCAAGCAATTTACTCTTCCCCATATAGATATTTAGGCACTTCCATATGAAGCATTTATTAAACAATTGTAACATACCTCTTCACTATTTCAGTTTTGTTTCTTACAGAAGAGTAAAGGCAGAATAAGATAAGATGTTCACTGGCAGCTGCCTGGAAGTATCTCCTCTGCATTACTACCTTACCTGCCTAAATCTCCCTATTTTCTTCCTAAGATCTACTTATCTAATGCCCTCGAAGGTTTCTAAAGCAGTGAGTCCGCGTTAAATAGCATGAATTGCTAGCTGGGCTTTCTGAAGCTCTGCTGAAACCTGTACATCCAGTCCCTTTCCATTTTAACCGTGAAGAGCAAAACCCGGAGGCTGACCTACGGGAATCCACCATGGGCGTAGAAGCGGGGGAGGGGGGGACAGATCCCAATCCGCCGCGTGTGCCAGATCGCAGGCGTGAGCCGGGTGGCCGGTTCGCCCACACACGGCCCGGAAGGAAGGAAGGAGTCGTGGAGGGGCGGAGCGGAGGAGAGGCAGAGCAGAGGAGAGGCCTCCAGGCTGCTGTGTCGGTAGCTGCGGATGAAGGGTGCGAATCTCAGGCTCTGCACGCAGGGTGAGTGGCTCGGCTCGGCTGGGAAGGCAGCGGTTGGCATCGGGCTGGGGAGGGGGCGTCTGGATTTGCTCCCTTTCTCTTGCTCCCCCTGACTCTAGCCTCGATCTTTCCCATCTGCCTTCCTGCTCTATTATTCGCCCCCCCCCCCGTCACTCTTTGACTTGCTCGCATTCCTCCTCCTTCAAGCCTTGGCCTCTGCTTTTACCTGTGTCTCCTGTTTCCTTAGATTTGATTGCCCCATCGCTGCTCCCCCGTCCCCGCTGCGTTCATTTGTATTTCACGCCTGAATTTTCCCACGTTGATTGCATAACTCTCCCCACCACCATTGCTTTATTTTGCGCTGTACAAGTGTACGTGTGTGAGGGTGTGTGGATGTAAACCAATGTGCTCCCTATTAATAGTCACTTTGTTTATAACCTTCCCTAAGCAAATGAGCACCCTATTATAGGAAGGAAGCTAGAGATTAAGTGAGTCAGTACAAAAAGAGATCAAAGGTGAAACTAGGTTGGAGATTTGACCTGTATGCTGGCACAGTCATCTCTCACTATGAGTCACTATTATAGTACAGCTTATGGGCTAAATGCTTGTCAGTTTCTGTGTGTTCCAGTTCATCTTACAAGCAGCCAGTTGAGGTAGGCAGTGATAATGCCCATTTAGAGGCAAAACTTCAAAGAGATTTGCTTCAGGGAACACTCACATATAAGAAGTTTGGAAGGTGGTGAAGCTACCAAAATTGGCAAATGTATATTCATTTATTTGCCTTAATTTGTAACATGTATTCAAATCCTCATTAAAAGCATAATTTAAAATGCCTGTTAGCAATTTCTTCTCCTTGGCAATCATTAAGTAATAAACTTAATACTCATGAGCTTCCATTGCTATGAAGCAAACAACAGACACCCTTGAGAGGAGCATGAGTTGTTTGAAAACTAATTGCTTCCTGGCTCATGGAAGGCTAGTACAATGGAACTGGATTTTCCAAGCAGTTTGGGAGCAGTACTTAGAAGAACAAGTATATAATCTTTTACACTTTCTTTCCCTGGATCCCACCAGCAAGTTAGATTTAATACCTTAATTTAGTAATAATACTGCTTTTGATTAAGGAATGATTGAAACCACTTAAACAATGAAGTTTTATTATGATTGACTTTTTCTGTCACATCTACAGGCATTAGAAGTATATATTATACTTGAATTACATTTCTAAAACTGCTTACCTGGATATAAAGCACATCAATTTGCAGTTACACAAAAAGGAAAATCAAATGTAAGACAATGTTGAACTCCCATCAGAAGAGAGATTAGATAGGAAAAAAGCAGTAAACATACCTAAATTTGTATTTACAGCCCAGCTTTTCTTATTTGATAACAAGATTATCAACTCCCTCTCAAAACAATTCTGGAATCTCCCCCACCCCTCAGAAAGTATGTGATGTGACACATTTGTAGATGGTGTAGAGAGAGAGAGAAACAGACAGACAGACAGACATATCCTAAAGGGATAGGGACAGAACAAAAGAAAAAATATGAAAATATTGACAACTGATTAAAATTAATTGGCTGGTAATATCTGCATCCCTATCTGAATTTATATATACCTGCACAAGTCATTCTCTTACATATAAACTTCTACCTACTCCTGCTCACAGAGTGAAATAAACTGCATTCAGTTCAGTTACTCCAAACTACCGTGTTTTCCCGAAAATAAGACACTGTCTTATATTAATTTTTGCACCCAAAGATGCGCTAGGTCTTA
>JANHFO010001591.1:157912-168144 GCA_032468095.1 Pareas carinatus
TCTTCTTCTAACTGGAAGTGTCCAACATTGAACTTGAGATCTTCTAGTATGAGCAGCTACTATCCCAATGACATCTTCCCAAATGTTTCAGTAGCTTTAAATTGAATCATTTATTCTCCTGGAATTGCATGGGTTTTTTAAATATTTAGATAATCGGCATGAACTAGAAGAAACATGGTTGGCATTTTGGGTTGAAGGCTTCAGCATTCACCTGTCATGCTTTAAGCAGGATCTTCCAGAGCTGAGTCTGGATATCTGCTTTTAAATTCTAAATGCTCATGATGCTATACAAAATGCCTAGATTTTGTAAAAAATGTTTCTTATGCCATTCTGGTGTTAGCCGAGAAAATTAATTCCTGTTCACCAAATAGTCTCATTCTTTTTCAGGATTGTACAAGAAAACAGGTAAACTAGTATTCCTCGGATTGGATAATGCTGGAAAAACTACTCTCTTGCACATGCTTAAAGACGATAGACTGGGACAACATGTCCCTACATTACATCCCAGTAAGTCAGTGTTTCTGTTTTACCGTTGATGTATACTTAGCACTGATTCAAAGCTTGGGTATGCTTTGTTCATTTTTATGTCACTAAAACGCTTATGGGGAAGGGTATGAATTAAAATGGGTAGTGGCAGTTTCAAAAATTCTTTGTTTATGAGGCACTTAGAGAATGCACCTCTGCCTTAGTGGTAAGGTAGATATTCTCCTCTCCAGTCAAGTTCAGGATTCATTCATTTGTTAAATTAACAACTATTGGCTCAGTAGGCAAGTTATGTCAAAGACAAGATGTAAAAGAAACTTGAAAAGAAATGAACTCAAAGCATGAATAAAGTTATTTGCCATAGTAATGAAAATTAGAGTGATTCCATTTGCCGATATCTGTGTAATCCAGAGGAGAACTATAGAATAGAATAGAATAGAATAGAATAGAATAGAATAGAATAATTTGGCCAAGTGTGATTAGACACACATGGAATTTGTCTCCAATGCAGAAGCTCTCTGGACATGCAAATTCACAGAATCATTGTCATCATTATACCAATAAGAGGAGTATAGTAAAGAAGACAAGACGGATAAATAATAATACTTCAGTTATACTACATGGGTAAATATACATAGGCATTAAGACAACAGTGTGAGAATTAGGTGTTCAGCAGAGTGATGGCATGAGGGAGGAAAACTGTCACTGGGTCTAGTTGTTTTGGCATGTAGTGCCCTATAGCACTGTCCCAAGGGGAGGAGTTGAAACAGTTTATGTCCAGGATCTGAGGGGTCTGTAGATATTTTCTTAGCCCTCCTTCTGATGCATGCAATATACAGGTATTCTATGGAAGTTAGAATGCCAAAAAAATCTTCTGCGTCTACAGAAGACAAGTTCAATATTACCTAGTTTCTGCTCTGCCACAAACTTCAGTGTGCCTTGGGAAACAAAAAAAATCCATAAAGCGCCAACCAGATGCTTTATGTTTACAAACTATATGCAAACTTTAAGGTTTTTAAAACTTGAACAAAGTAGTTAGATGTTAAAAATGTGATTGATTGTCCAACTCTGCACAGGTTATCATATACGATATGATATTTTTGGAATACAAAGTTTGGCATGTTATGAGGAATGTTGTCTCTAATGAACCCAGAGAATCAATTATGAAAATTATCTTACAAAAGCTGAAAGAAAGTAAAACTTATATTTTCATATGCTCTAGATTCAAGGAGTTAAACTTGTTGTATTTTCCTTCCTTCCTTCCCCCCTCCCTCCCTCCATTCATCCTTTCTCTCCCCTTTCATTGCTGATAAAAAAAATTATTCATGACAATTTCAAATACAAATTTTAAGTGTGAAAGAAATCAAATAATTGGGGGTTTCTTAAATGTTTGCCCCCACTTCTTATATAAACACTTAAAAATATCTTACAACAGTATAAATCAACTGTACAAATGTACAAACTATAAATATAATATTACAATTAAAATTAGTCAAACACTAAAAACTGGATGAAGGAGTTGGAAGTATTTTTTTTTCAATTTGCCCTGGTTTGGTCCTGTAATGACATAGACCATTAACCAACCCAATATTTAGCTGTTTTCAGAAATTCAAGGGAAGGCTTTACTGGGAACAACTTCCATCCTGCAACAGAATCTGTAACATCATTAAACTTCCACATCTGCCTATCCCAGGTCCTTGGTAAGGACTCGATAGGTAGACAAAACTGCCAAATCCAGTCTGAACATCTGGCAGACTGTTCGATTAACAACAGCAACAACAATAATAATTTCATGTTTCTATAGCTTCTGAAGAGCTGACAATTGCTGGTATGACATTTACAACTTTTGATCTAGGAGGACATGCTCAAGGTAAGAGAAGCAAATAGGCACAATCCTCACTGCGGTATCTAAATGATGTTAGCTTAATCTTTGTTTGATGTGTTCCAAAGTGTTCATACTACAACTTTTTTTCCAGTTCTGAAAATATTTTTAATATTGTGAGCATTTGATTTCAAATTTGTTGTGTAGACATATTCCTGAGGCTTTTTTCTCATTATAAATGCACATACTAAATGTATGCCTTTGTATCCTTTGCATGGGTGAAGGCAACTTATATCATAGCATCTTCATTATTCGAAGACTTTTCAATCAAATTTCACCAATTCGTTTTTATTTCTAATAAGAACAGAAAGTATGTTAATGGTTGTTTTATGATTTTTATAAGATAAAATTATGCCAGTTTTTGGCATTTATTACATTTGAAATCAGATTAAATGAAGACAAATTATTATAGGATTTACTCTGCTCTGAATACTACAGTAAGTTAATCATCTAGTCATTCTTGCTATGTATTTATAGCAGATATTTATCAGCTTGGACTTTGGGTGGATCCAGTCGTTTCAAAATGGTGTTTTCTAGAATGCATGAAATGTTGCTCCTTGAAAGGGTGTGCTAATATTTAACTTTTTAATGAGATGTATTAGTAATAGCTTTCTGGACAAGTTTTGCTTTTTTAAAAATTCCACTTCATATATTTTTTTTCAAAAACTCTTAATAGTATATGGTAATTCTACAATAATTCAGAAGAAACTGTTTTTCTCAATACAAATGAGATGGCAACGCAAAAGAAAAAATCACTTTCAAAAACCTTTTCACACATAGTTCCAAAGACCGTTTTTAAAAGTTTTCCCAACTGAATGAAATGTTACTGCTAGTAGTGCTTGATTTACAGTCATTTGTTTAATGACAATTCAAAGTTATGACACTGAAAATGACATACAACTGATTCTTGTACTTATGACCATCACCGCATCCCTATGGTCACATGATCAACATTAAAGCACTTGACAACTGGTATGTATTTACCATAGTTTCAGTCCCAGGACCATGTGATCACCAATTGTAATCTTCCCGGCTGGCTTCCAACAAGTAAAGTCAATGGGAGAAGCTAGCTTCACTTAACAACCACATGATTCACTTAAGAACTGCAGTGATTTCCTTAACACCTGTAACAGAAAAGGTTGTAAAATCTGGCATGACTCATTTAACAACCAATTTGGTTAGCAATGAACATTCTGGTCCCAATTATGGTCAAGAACTACCTCTAGCATCTATGAATAGAGTGACAAGAGTCAGAGTCAATTTCCTGCTGCAGTCTCTTTATAATCCTTTTTTATTAGCTCGCAGGGTTTGGAAGAATTATCTGCCTGCCATCAATGGCATTGTCTTTCTAGTGGACTGTGCGGATCATGAAAGATTGGTTGAATCTAAACAAGAACTTGATGTGAGTTTATATATATTTGGCACTTGCTAAAATCCAAATTAAAAGCCCAACGTTGCGATGACTGGGGGAAAGCAATAAAACTTTTACAATACAAAAGTTCTGTGGATCTGTTGTGTCATTGCAGGAAAGGCTAGTTACTGTTATCCTTTGTTTCCTTAAATCTGTGACACTTCTGCCCTAATAAAGAATATATTTGAACAACAGAAGATGTTCAAGATCCATAATGTATATTCTATGTCTATGTTCTAGAGGAAGCTTGATCGTGTTTCTTATATCATAGCATTACTGGGAAGTAATATGCGAGTATGAGATCAATTTTTCATCTCTGTAACTCGTAGGAAAATATTGAAGAGCATTATATGTTTCATAACATAGACATTTTTTAAAGAAATCTTTTTCATTAAAATGAAGTTAATATTTCTGGGAAAATATATTATGAGCAGTTCATCCCAATCCCCAAATCTTAATTGTGATTGCTAACTAGTTACCCTCTCATAATTTTAATAGTTACCATTTGTTATCATATACAAGTCATTATGTTATAATCTGGTTGAAGTTAAAATGTTATTAAATGATCAAATGACCATATCATATGGGTCAGTGAACCTTCAACAACAACTGGCTTAGAAAATCTGATCTCCATCCTTTCAAAGACCTTTGGGGGGGCAATATAACCTAAAGACAATATTTGATGAATCAACTTGATTGATACCATTTTAAGCCATTTTGTATACAGTATATCAGACTCTTCCTTCTTATTTTAATGTTCAAGAGATCTGGAAGTCAGTCAATATAGATACTTTGCAGTACCTCTTCAGAAGTTTTTCAGAAGTTTCTCCTTGTGTTTGATTTACTTCTATTTTGTACTGGTTGTATGAAACCTAAAATATTGTATGTTTCTTCCTTTCTTCGTAGGCATTAATGACAGATGAAACTATTGCTAATGTGCCTATCCTAATTCTTGGCAACAAGATTGACAGACCAGAAGCCATCAGTGAAGAAAGGTTACGAGAAATGTTTGGTTTGTATGGCCAGACAACAGGAAAGGTATGTGCCTTTTCCCATAACACTAAACTCTAGGATTCAGTGTGATAGACACATTTTTTCCTCATGTACTTCTGAACTCTTCTTTACTTCTAGCTTGTCCAAAATTCTGTAACAATTTCACATTTCTGCAGAGTTTAATACTATCTTAGGAATTTAGTTGGAATAAGTTCATTGGAATTTTTCTAATTCATTATCTAATTGTGTGAATACAATAAAAGTAATTTTCTCCTTTATTCCTTGGGAAGCTACCACCAGACACATATTGCCTACCTAGAAAGTGAACAGATGCCTATAGCCAAACTATTTCTGTATAGTTATATGTAGAATATAGAATATTATTTATTGGCCAAGTGTGGTTGGACAATAGATAAAAAGAGTTACAAGGGTTAACGGTGGACAGTGCTATCAAATAGTACTCACCTACTTGTCAGGGCATTGTCTTCCTGTAAAGAAATCTCAATCAAGAATTTTTGACTGAATCTGCACCCTTTTTTATTTTCAGGGGAATGTCTCAGTGAAGGAACTGAACACTCGGCCCTTAGAGGTTTTCATGTGCAGTGTATTAAAGAGACAAGGTTATGGGGAAGGATTCCGCTGGATGGCACAATACATTGATTAATGCCAAATTCACATTACTACACACTGTCCAAACCTGTTCGTGTTCTGATCAATCAGTGTACATAACTTGAACTTAATAGACTTTGGTTACAAAATCGTATTTTTTTTATTGTATCAATTGTGTTAAATTTTAAGCGTAAAGGCTGAAAACAGATTTTAAGCAAGTTTGTCGATTTGAATCTTGTAACATTAGTCTCTAGGCCTATCAAACCACCTTCTTTTTGGATTAACTTGTATGTTGTCTGCGGTTCTCACCCATTTTTGTTTTTAGCTTTCCAGCACAGTATGTTTTTTGAATGCACTTTTTAACAGCTCAACCCTACATACTTGCTGGTCCTATTTAATGCTCATCATGTTAAATTTTTAAGTATTTTTTTCAGAACCAATTTTATAAATGTAAAGTGAATAACAAGTTCTCAAAGGATAGTAACGAATAAGCTTTATGAATAATTGCATGATGCCTTACAGTTTTCAATAATATACTTTCTTTATGCAACGTCATGCAATAAAACTAAATCCCATTTCTTGGCATCTTTAATGGGGAAATGTTTCATTTTAATGTGTCTTAACCTAGTAAATACGTGAATCTGTGAGGTAGTTTTTTTAAAACAGTGTAATTTTCGTGTACTGTAGACTTTTTATATTATTTATTTGATTATCTTTGTGCTGGGAATGAATCACACTAACATTATCCATGCTTGTGGATGTAAATGTTCGGTCACTGTTTTTTACAATGTACAGAAAGAAGCACTACTATGTGGTCTCATTGTGCAGTGTGTCGTGTAGTGCTAGTGAGTGCCTGAGTGCAACTTTTTAGAAAACCATTGGGTTGGTACCGCAAATACACATTTAGAAGCCTGGCTCCTGTGTGAATTATATTACTGGATTGAATACAGTGTAGTCTGCTATCTTACCCACTGCTCTGAGCATTTGTCTTTTCTGTCATAGCATTCATACAATCTGTCAAAGGTTGCAAAAGGTGACTGCCATTCAAATGATTTATAGAGAACAGGTCAGTATTTTGTGGCCATCCATGGCTATAGAGATGATTTTTTTTTCTTAACTACATATCTGTTAATAAAATGAGAGTGGTCATATAGAGAAGGGCTGCTGTGCAGCAAGTTCATTTTATTATTATTATTATTTAGTGCTGCCACAAAATTCCACACTTCAATTTTAAAGAACAAAACAAAAGCAGATTTAGGAAATGTAAGCCCTATGCCTTTTCAGAAGAACTGGAAATGGGAGAGGACAACATTGATGTGGTCACTAGTATCTCTCTCAGTTATAGTACAATACAGGTTGTCCTTAATTTATGACTATTCATTTAACAACCATTCAAAGGTACAATGGCACTGAAAAAAGTAACTTACAACCACTCCTCACACTTACAACCCTTGTAGAGTTCCCATAGTCACATGATCAAAACTCAGGCATTTCTCAACCAGCATGGATTTACAATTGTTGCAGTATCCTTGGGGTGTGTGTGTCACAGCATCACTATTTAGGGGGCTTCCGACAAACAGTCAATGGGAAAGCCAGATTTGTTTAAAGACTCTGATGAGTCTCTTAATGAACATGACAAAAAAGGTTGTAAAATCACCCAACCTCATCACTTAGCAATGTTCCCGCCCCAATTGTGATCTGCCTATATACAAATATAACAATTAAAATTTCTTCAAGTATACACTCAACCTTAAGAAGGCAATTATATTTTGGGGGAGATACTAACCCCCCCCCCAAGTACATCAGATTAAACTTTATAGTTCTAAAAAAGGAGACCTTCCTTGACCAATAAATCAATTTGTTTATGCTGCCCGTAGCTCTCATTCTGCATGCTGTTGATCTTCTCTAGCTTTGATCAAAGCAAGCATTTTAGTTTTTTTCCCCTTTCATTCAAAATTCTTTTAGAACCTAAAGACATCTTTTTCAAGACATTTCATAAAATCAGAGTGATCAGAATTAGGGGGAACTAGCATCTTGATTTTAGTTTATTTATTTTTGAAAAATTATATTGCTGCCTATTCTCTCAAGGCAGCTTACAGAAAATAAATTGTTGTAAAGGAGTAAGAAAAATTGTTTGTTCCTACTGGTATCTGGAAATATTTTCTTTCTTGATTATTTTAAATTTAACGCTTCCAGATCTATAAAAGAAGGGCGTATTTGATCTTGTGTAGCCATCTCAATCTTTTTGTTATGCTGTTGGTGTTAATATAGGATTTTAGATGAGTTCATACAGATTATTTTAATGTATTCTCATTTAATGTGTTCTTGTGTTCTCATGTGTTTCTATAACACATAGGAAGCCTTTTCTTACAAGCAAAGCAATGTGTGGATAAAATCTTTTGGATACAACATAAAATACATTTGTAGAATGGTTAATCATTCCTATTACTTAGTTTTCCCCTATGCCATAGTGAATCTGTCAAGTTTTCCAACTCTACATTTTTTCATTCATCCTTGTTAGATTTTATTTTTATTTTGATATTTATAATGGTTATCTCTTAAATAAAAAGGTGCAAAACAGTGTAAATCACTTTGCAACTTGTTAGACCAGATATTATACTAATTTGTCTTCCAGATACAAAATTGTAAACAACAACTGTTTCTTCTCTTTCGCTCTGGAATTGCAATCACTGCTGATGCCTTTAGAACAGTGGCTCCCAATCTTTTGAGCACCAAGAACCAGTTCCATGGAGAAAGGTTTTTCCACGGACCGGAGCAGGCGTGGTTTCGTGTGCATCCCATGGCTTGTTTGTGCAGCCCGGTTGCTGGCATGCCGCAGACTGGTGCCGGTCCATGAACTAGGGATTGGGGACCCCTGATTTAGAAGACCTGCAGAATTAAGGGGGTAGTTGCTGAATAATATGGCAAGCAAATACAGCAGCTCAAGATTGTCAACTACTAACCAAACTGACATGGAGTAGAAGGTTTGCTATCTTGCAGTGGTAAAAGAAACTAGAGGTAGTCCTCGACTTACAACCAAAATTGGGACCAGAATTTCTGTTGCTAAGCAAGACAGTTTTTAAGTAGGTCATGCCCAATTTTATTACCTTTCTTGCCATGCCTATTAAGCAAAATACTGCAGTTATTAAGTGAATCACATGGTTGTTTAATAATCCAACTTCCTGACTGACTGCTTATCAGAAGCTGACTGGGAAGGTTGCAGATGATGGTCACGTGATCTCAGGACACTCCAACTGTCTCAATACATGCTGCTTACCAAGCACCCAAATTTTGATTATGTGACTCTTGGGGATGCTGCCGTGGTCATAAGTGTGAGGACCAGCTGATTTTAAAATCATTTTTGACATTTCAATATGTTCTTTTTGCTTTGAAACTGATTTTGTTAACAGGCTTTTATTAATTTTTAGTGAAATGGTAAGTGGTATAAATAATTCTATTTTCTAAAAAAATATAAAAACTCTGTATTTGTCATTCTTATCATCCCCAGATGCTTCATGATTTTTCTTTTTCCTCTGCAGAATCCACTTCAGATTTTAAATGGATTTTTCATATGTACCTTTCTGTATTTTTTTTCATAACAGTAATATGAAATCATTTTTAGTGCCATTGTAACTTTGAACAATTGCTAAGTGAATGGTTGTAAGTTGAGGACTATCTGTACTGCACCAGACACGATATGACACAATTGCCCTACTGGATTACTAACATAAAAATTGGGAAGAGACTATATGTATTAAGAATTCTAAATAAAAATGCTAATACTTTCAGGAAAATAATTTAGTATACAAAAACTATGCTTATTGATTGTTTCTCATCCCATTTTCAGAGCTGTTTAATACAAGGGAAATTCTTCTCTGTATAGGAAACTGCATGAATTCCATACACAGTGAAGCCATAAACATCCAAGATATTAGTGTGGTTTATGAAATAAACACATTAATCATCATCAGAATTCATAAGTTTCTTCCATTAGGCTTTCTATAGAAGTAATTTAAGTTGCACTTTTAACATCTTATTATGTTTCAGGCATGTGCATAATGCCAATCTTTTTCTATTTTAATTCCTTCTGCTAAAACAGTGTATCAGTAGTTACCAAAAAGGAAATACATACAAATATAAAAAATGACTTTTGCCATGACTTAAAAGGGAATTGCTTCTGTGATATGAGAAAATCCTCCCCTTCTCTTCCCACTTCTTTCAACATGGAACAATTTTAAAGTTATGTATTTAATTTCAGGAAACAGTTTCCAAAATTGTTCACTCATTAATTCTCTGTGTGTGTGTGTACAAGCAATGTTTCCCTCACTGAGAGGTGGCTTGTTAAATAGCTTTCATTTAAAGGACAGCAACCGTGTGCTGAAAAAATAAAATTAACTAATAAAATGCTCATATGAAATTTGCCTAACTTAATATGTATTAATAGAATTTCATCTTTCCCCTGCTTGCAAGAGCTTGTTTTTAAGACAAAGTGAAAGGCATGGTGCAATTATTGATTTAAATTTTGATTGCAGCATACTGTGGTATTTAATTATCCCCTAATATCAGCCTTGGATCTAGATGTACTAGGGTAGAAAATAACTGGCTGGAAAAAGACTACATATATTTGACACTTATCTTTATAAATCAGGCATATATACAGGTAAAACTCCAAAAATTAGAATATTGTGCAAAAGTTTATTTATTTCAGTAATGCAGCTTAAAAGCGAGATAGTTCAAGCCTTGATTTGTCATAATTTTGGTGATTATGGCTTACAGTTCATGAAAACCCCAAATTCACAATCTCAGAAAATTAGAATATTGTGAAAAGGTTCAATATTCTAGGCTCAAAGTGTC
>JANHFO010001591.1:178734-189933 GCA_032468095.1 Pareas carinatus
TTCTGCCCACTTCTGATTCAAACTCCAGCACTGCTTATTCCTGCCTCACGTTTATGCCTAAGGAAAAACAGCCTCTCATAAAAAGGTATGCCTAAGAAAAAACTGCCCTCTCCTTGGGAACCATAATCCTGTAATCGCTACTGAGGATGCTGTGCAAAGTTTAGAAGCAATATAAGGCAGTCATCTTTCCAGGGGATGAGCATGCTGAGAGAGCAACCAAGAAGGGTTAACAGGAGTTTCATAGTAGGGTAAAACAGGAGGAAGAGATAAGAAAGGAAGGAACAGAGAAGCAGTTTGTTTTGAGTGCTATATGCTCAGCTGGTAGAACCATCACTTGAATAACTTCTGATTGCAAAGGATATGTCCAGAAAATTTGCTGATTGCTTTTGAAGGCTTAGCATCTCCTACTACAAAAGCTGTAAAGGAATACAAGGCAGTTTCCAGGCAGCAAGCATACTGAGCAAGTGAAAAGGAAATAACAGCAGGAATTTGAAAGGAAAATTCAAGGTGTGTGGGTGTATCCCCCTAACAAATGTTCTTTCCACTGATACTATACATTTAGCTAACCTGAGTGCCTAAAGAAGAACAGAAAGAGATCAAAGCTTTTCTCTTGATAGGGTCCTACATATCAAAAGTGAAGACAAATGATACAACTCTGTGACTTGGAATGCTTGTGGCATGTCTGTGTTCCTCCTGAAAATATACTGAAATAGTAAAACAATATTCTTACAGTCCTAGACTAGACTTGGTAAAATTAATTTCAGAGGCAAGCATGATGTCTTCTTACTATATACTCAGTAGCTATAATTGTAATCTGATATTGCAGCTAGGTGGTGGCATAATTTGACAACTAAATAGATAATATTGAGATCTCTGTCAGTTTATAAAGTTACTAATATAAACCTTCTATGTTTGACTAGGCAGTTTTTTAAAAAGCAGCTGCAATAGCCTTTGTCTCAGGTCAGAATAAAATACATAGCATTAAAACAAACACACATACACACATTTCACCTGAACTGCATGGGTATAACCTCTGTCATAATGGAGTTTTGCTGAATTTGCAATCCAAGCTTGCTGAGGGAAAAATTAAAATGAGCTCTAGAGAAAGCCCATTGTTAATTACAAGATGTAAGACAAGAGAGATATAGATGAGCCTTTGAGTTTTTCTCAGTGGTCAGTTGATCTTTAAAGTTTGGCTCAGCGTATTTTAAAGATCAGTACTGCTGATCCAGTGTCTAATTATAATTGGCCTTGCTCATCGTGATATTAGCAAATACCCAAATGCAAAGCCATAAATACAAAGTTTGCCTGTCATTTTGATCCTGTGTGATAAGTGAAATCAGTCTCCTAAGAGCTAGACTGAGCTTTTGCTAAGTGAATAGAATACATCGCCAAACACTTAATTCTTAAATTTTGGAGCTACAGGTATTTATGATGGATCTCACTGAGGGTATTTAAGACTGATTCTGACGTTATGAAAGTCAACCCCCCTTGCATATTATGTATTTGACAGCAGGCATGCATTTAAGACCATTTGCAGCATATGGTCATGTGACTGTGTTTTATTATGGTTTTCTGAAAAACTCGCATGTACTTTTGGTTTTCAGTAAAACTGACTTAATGATCTCGGCGGTCACTTAATGACCATGCAAAAAAGTCATAAAATTGAGTGATCGCACAAGAATAGCCTGATTTACAACTGTCACAACTTATGACCTGACTGGAAGGCTCCATTACAGTAGTAAGTTGAAGACTATCTGTATTATAAAATATCACAATGTTGTTTTCTTGTGATTTATTATCAATGACTCCTCCTTAGAATATTAAAGCAAAACTCTTCCTCAGACTGATCTGTTCAATAAGAGGATCATGGGAAAACCTTCATAAAGTAGAGTCCATATCATTCCAGGTAGATATTTGCCACAACTTTTTTCTCATTTCTCTTTTCTGAAATGATGCTAGCATAACAGCTCTTTTAGCAAGTTCTGTACAAGCTCTTGTGTTTTTTTGAATTTGCTATTGTTTCTTCTTTCTGACCCTTTTTAAATTTTACTTTAACATTTGGCTTATTTTATAAATATAAGTTTTCAACCTGTAATTTTAAGCTTTAAGCACTATGAATATGAAAAAGGAACACCAAACCAACCCTGGAACAACTAAAGATAAATGAGCTCTTCACCTCAGATGCTTCAGTGGAGAATTTCATCTCCTAGAACTCTGTAATTCTGTAAACAGACTCAGAGTGCTGTTCGAGAAATTAGATAATATACCAACTTCTCCAGTTGCCTTTTGAAAAGCACTTTTGGGACAACCATGACCTGAATGATTGAGAATCTGTACAGACAACTACTCTCCTTGCCAACTAAAAAAATGGTTTCCCATAGAGTCAAAACTTCTAGGAAAATACTGCTTCTGATAAGTATACTGTTCACCTGGAAGGTAGCATTTGTACATTTACCTCTAATGATGTTCCAGCTGAGGAGTAAAATTACCTTCTAACTGCAAAACTCTCCTCTTGACTTTTTAAGTATTTCATTTTAACCACTCAGTCTGTACTAGCCTTGTTGGTTGAATCAACAGCTATTTCTATACAAGCTGAAATCCGAAGACATTTGACACTCATATAAGATTCAGCCTAAAGATGCAGAAAGCATATCATCCTCAGCAAGCTCCTTATTGTCAACTAATAAGCAACTTGATTTGCAAATAACAATGCTTTAAGAAGAAAAAAAGCAGAATTAGAGCAGTGGCTGTCATACTTCATCACAGAAGACAGAGATTGATTAGATCAAACAAAAGAAATGCTACCCCAGAAGTTGACAGGAAGTGATTCTCTAAGAATGACAATCAACAAAAAAAACAAAGTTCAGTGGATAAGAAAGAACAACAGAAACAAGAAATAATGCTGGAATTCAGTAGTACCTTTCAGGTCTTTGCGGAAGAAAATTATCTTCAGGGCAGAAATAACAAAATGTTACATTACCCAGAAGATAAGAGCCTGGAGCCTTGAAGAACAAAGGGCATAGGACTGCCTCTTACAAGAAAATGATTATAATAGTTGAGTGTTCTGTGTTAATTATAATATACCTGCTGGACTTAGAACATGTGAAGTATGCTGACTGAGCATGGATCTGGAATATATCAAAGCAGCTTTAGAAATCCATGATGCTTATTCCCATCACATCTTCACGGAGGCAGATGATACCCACAAAAGCAGCTATAGCCACTATACCTGGAACTTCAAAACCTAGAAAGGTAGCTGAAGCACCTGAAGGTTCAGGAGAGACAACTGGAGAATGAAAGTAGGATAGTGGAAGTGAATAACTGACTATAAAAGCTGTATCAATGGAAGAGGATTCATTTGGGAGGAGGATGGGACAAAGTCCATGTTATCTGCATGGTGGGCTGCTGGCACTACATGGGTTACAAAGAGTAGAAAGAAAGTGTGTGACCAAAGCATACGAAGCTTAATTAGGAAAACTTTATAGGACTACCGGATCTGAAAAAATCCCACATGGTCATTAGATGGCAGCAAAGAGATACAGAAAATCCTCTAGATTTTTGCAGCCTATATCTTAGCTCTTGTTCAACTGAATCCTATGAATTAAGGACAGAATCCTCCAGCTCTTCATAATGATTTCTGTACTAAAGAAGCAAATGTAAGAGCAACCAAATTGGTCTTTACTAAATCAATCAATGAAAGAAAAAAAAATCAGGAAATTTTGACACATATAGTTCATAGCATTTGCTGCAATTGTTATGCTAAGTGTATGGAAACTTAACCAATTGAGCTGGAACATTTAGTTCAGGAAGTCTAATACGACTGAATCAGAATAACAGACTAGTAGGGTATTTCCCATGATTAGAAAATAGCAGTTCAAGGATACAATTTGTTCAAATGGAACAAAAAAAAATTCTGTGTTTTATAGGGAGTGTTCTTTCTTGTTCAAAAGGAAAGGAAGCAAAGAAAAGGAAGGATAGTGCCAGTGTATGTTAAAATTATCCATGCTTGTTGAGAAATCGAAGTGAATGAACATGAAGAGAACATCTGGGTTAAATTAAGCAAAGAAAAAAAAGGAAAGTACTGATGTTGGAATCCACTGTTGAAAAAAGAAAAGATATGGTGGATATTTTCTAAAAGTATATGGAAAATCTTTCAGAACAATAGGAATGGGCAAGTTTAATTATACTAAAATCTGCTGGAAGATAAATGATGTAAAGTACTCTTTCCAGATCCAAGTCCAGAATTTCAACCTTTATATTAAAATGGAATGTTTGATGGAGAAGAGAATCATTTCACTTTGTGATGAAGTAGCTTCCTTAACAGATTATGAGAATGTTATGGGCATAATATATCTTGTTCTTAACAAACATTTGATAACGCATCTCATGAAATTCTGATTAATTAGTCAAGTAAACGTGAATCAGGTAGGTTAAAGAAACTGTGACAGGGTAGAAAAATGGCCTGAAATCAATGGAATACAATTTAAAAATTATCATTTGGGAGAAAATAATCAAATGAAGATTGTGCAGGTACAGTAAGAGTTATGGGTTGTCTCCTCTGTCTTTGCTGCCATCCTTCCTAAGGTGATGGGGCAAATATCCACTAATCGGACCTCTGCAACAGGAATGGCACAGATTTGGTTGAGTTTTCTTTGCCTTTTCTTTCTATGGGCAACAGTTGCTGACTTGCAGATTCCTTCATACTCTGTTCAGGAGACAGAGTGGGAGGGGGGAATGTTACTCCCTTGATTCCTAGTGTTTTTGCTCTTTCAGCGTTGTATTAAATCTGTAAAGATCATCAAGTTAAACGACTTACAGTCTGGCCAGTGCTATTCCCTGAGCCTGAGATCCATTGGCAGAGCATTGCTCGAGCTAGGTCTTTAGCAGCCTTTATTTATTTGTTAATTGCATTGATATCCCATCACAATCATAAATAAACTCTTGGCAGCTCACAAAGATGAAACAATGAATGCATAATCATTGAAACTACAAAAACGTACAACCCAAAACAATATCTGGCGTCGATTTCCAAATGCCCTCCAGAAAAGCTCTGCTTTCAAGGTATCCAATACTGGAGTGTTTGAACTTGAAATACACATGAAGCATATGGTTTTGTAATTGTATTTTGGAAATAAAAGGAAGATAAATGGAGAGAATAAAGTCTCCCTTTAAATCCTTGTGCTTTGTCCATGAAAATAATAGTATGTCTCTTTCAAATGAATGGCCTGAGAGGAACTGAACAGGATTGAACTTGATGGATGGCCTGGGACATAAAAATAGACTATTAACTGTTCTTGACTGCTGAAATATCCACTCCATTGCTTTCAAAATATGGCAACAACCATTAGAGAATGGTGAGAGACAGAAGTAACTAGAAGCTATTTAGAAATTGTGAGGAACCACGGGAGAGGCACAAACGACAGACGGAAATGGATAATAAACATTGCTGTGATTACACGCCCTATCAGTCAGCTTAGCATTCTCGGGCATCCCATGTTGTAGAATGTAGATGATGACACATGTTAAGTTGGGTGGTTTTGACTTAGGAGTGGAAACACTGCTTTAATTGTGGTACAGAAAGGTCTAGGTTAAGCCTGTCACTTGAGGTAGGGACAAGGTAAAAGGAGACATTACAGGGGCACCACAGAAAGAAAAAGGTTGCCACAGATATTTGCACTTTGGTTAGGTACTGTGGTTAGGCATAAGTGGGAAAAGGTAGTTGAGAATAGCAAGAGTTGAAGAAAATGCTGGAATTGTATTTGATTGAAAGCTGAATATCACCCTGTAGTGTAGCATAACTGGTAAAAAGACAAATACAGTTTTAGATTGCAACAACAGAAGTATGATTTACCAAACACAAAAAGGATAGTTCTGTTGTATTCTACATTCTAAGTACTATATCTGGTGTTGCATAGCCCATTTAAGAAAGATCCATAGAAACTGGAAAAGTTGTAAAGAATGTATGGGGGTGCAAACTAAAGCACTATGCACACCTTTCATGAATAAGATAAAGGGATTAGTAAATACCTCATGCCTTCCAATGTAATAATTCTGGCCAAGGCAAGAAAGAATATATCTTTTCAGCTTGCATGGTTTCCAAAATTTCTCCTCTGTGCTTGTTGAGATTACTGGTTGATACCTCCAGAAGAGCTCCAAGAAATAACTAAATGTCATAATTCATACTTTAGTCTTGTGATACACCTAATGTGGCACACTGGGGCTCTGTCCAACATTGCGCATCAACCATATGATTGGATCATTCAGCAGCGTACTGATAAATCATAGATAAATAAATAAATCATAGGTTGATGTGCAGGATCAAGTTTGGGGAAGATAATTCTTAGAGCTATAGTTTAACATTTCTCACCCCAGTATGTTCCTAATCATATAGTGCAACAAAATAATACTAATTTTAAGGTGAATACCAGCAAATAAGTCATATTTAGAAATAAGCATCAATTCCTGACTCCAGTGATTCCAAAATGGAGACCGTGGTTTGTGATGTCATTAGATAAACTCCACCCTTTCACTCTTGCTGTGCAATGTTGTTTGCGAGTATGTAAGGAGTGGAGTTTGTGTTGCTCTTGTGCATGCCATTTTGCTACTTGCTCCTCCAGTGGATGCTGATTCTTTAAAATAAAAGCCTCCATTGTATTGAGATTAATCCAGCACAGTTATGTTGTGGTTGTTTACTTCTTTCTTTTTTCTTTTTACAATTTATTTGTCACTTAAGAAAAGGATTTAGTTTCATCTTTTGCAATGTTTGTTCTCATCTCTGAGCACAGGGAATTCGTTTGTATTTGAGTCCTTGGAAACATTTTTTTTTCTCTTTGAAGTGCACCAATATCTGAGCTCAACCTCCTGAATCTAAGCTCAAGTGCTAAGCATGATAAAATCAAGGAACCCAAAAAAACTGAACCCAACATTGTTTGGCAGGGAAGGAAGAGTGGAAATGCTAAAGAGAGAACTGCAGTCAGATATAGTCATTAATCCTCTAAGCTGATTTAGAGAGAGAGATAGAAAAGTATGCAAACGAAAATATTACATTTCCCACAAACTTATTTTACTGATCCCTAAGTGCTAGGTTTATCCATATAAAACTAGATTTTTTTGGACCGGGGTTATACATGTAGCAGCAAAATCACCTCAAATCTTTGAAAGGCAGAGGCCTTTGCTGTTCTTAAAGAGATAAAAACAGAGTGGTCTTTTGTGGTAGTAAAGTGTCATGTGGTGACTTGTGATGAAGAAAGGTGGTGCTAAATGAGTTTTTTGGATTTGAAAATGACCACACATACCTCCCATTGGCTATACTGTGGAAAGCTTTGCAGGACAAGCTGATCATCGCCTGGGGTGGTCAAACGTCAATGCTGACTTTACTGCGGTGGCTTTGGTGGCTTGTTCTCTTTGGCAGTGGGAAGCCCCTTGGCACCGCCAGGCTCTGATGAGTCTTCAAGGAGTTGGCATGTTTGCAGAGCTATTTGCTGCTGACTCATGTGCAGAAATGGACTGTCAGCAGCTGCCAGAAAATTGTTTTCCAGACCAATTTTGTCTCTGCATGTTGCTTATAAAATTTTACCTTTTAAGGACGAGAAAGAAAGCCCCCCCACCTTCTCTCTCTTCGTTTAAAAGCCTGACAAGCGGGAAAGAACAAGCATGAAGGAAAGAGTTTTCAAAAACACAATCCACAGCAGCCTAATTGCATTTCCAGCGTGAGAACTATAAATATCCAGAATTCAGAGGCAAGCTTCTTTCTGTGTAGCCTCCTGACACATGTTGCATGCTCACATCGATGGACTTTTGCCCATTGAATCAGCACATTATTTGGTGGGGGTATCGGGTGTGTGATTATGAGTGGTTATGTAGTGATTTCTGTGTAAATTACAATCACTGTGGCTCATTCAGGTCCAAACTAATATGGACCTGTTGTCTGGGACTTCAAAGGTATTATTTACTTTGACTACATTAATACTAAATACATAGCATATCATAGAATACCATAGCATACCATTTATTTTTTGCCATTGTTTGCAGTTCTTGTTTTACTGCAAGAACTTTGCTTTTCCTGGTATTTCACTTCTTTATTTGCTATTAATCAGCTTTTCCAAGGTTTTTTTTTTAGGTCACTGTGGGTCCTTGCTCTATAGTATACATTACTTGATATTTGTCATGCTAACGTCCGGAATGATAAAGTAGCAACCTGCTTTGCTGCCCACCAAAGTCCTTTAAGCCCCTAAGCCAATGTTTTGATCTATAATATGCTAAGGCTAAAACCTGAATCATTTAGGGCAGAGAGAAGCAGAGCTAGGCAACTTTTGGGTTCCAACCAGATCTTCTGGACTTAGATCTTCCATCAGGCTACAACAGATTGATCAATGCAAGTGGCTATAGGACTTATAGACCTAAACATCTGGACAGCATCAAATTGACCATCTCAACAAACATTTACCATAGTTAATTCTATCTAGACAGAAAAATCACCTCTTTTTGATTTTTCTGTCTTGTCTGGATTGAGGTCAGACTGCAAATATGTAGCCAAGTCCTAAACTAGTTTGCCTTTCCTCTGACACATGAAAGAGAAATAGAAATAACACGCCCAAAGTTTTTAATCGTAAACTATATTTTACTTACTTCATTCAAATGTAGACATAGAATACAGGCCTTGATTTACTGTGGCTGAAGGCTGTACTTAAAAAAAAGAAGAAAATGAAAGGGTATCCAAGGATGCAGGGAGTATCACCAAGATGTTCAGTTCACTTTAAGGGATTAAGAAACAAAATGAATGCTGCAATACTCACAGGGGGCTAAGATACCCATTTCATCCCTCCCAACATAAAAGCCTGATCCATGGTAGTGGAGAGATTGGAATTATTTTAATATCGTTCTTACTCTGAATGAAAAAGAAAACTTAACAGGGCTATCAAGTTTGGGCCGTAAAACATTGAATAAACATTAGATGGCAGCAAAGGATTAACATTTTCTATATCTCCTTGCTGCCATCTAATGATTACCTGGATTTCTACTGTACAGTCAGATCTCATAATATTATCTTAATAGGCCCATTCTGCTCCTTAACAACCCTTTCCCAAATACGCAAAAAGAAATATACTTGCTCACTTCAGAGGTGCCATGAAAAAGATATTAAGGATAGAAGAAAGTAGGAGTTAAGATAGCATCTTTTGGAAACAAGAAGTGAATTTCAGAATAGTGGTTTAAAAAAAAGCAAATAAAGTGGTTTCTACTACATTGAAGTTTATACATTTATGTGGCACTACAGATAAATAGAATTTCAAATTACATGGTCAATATCCAAAAATGTTATATGACTTTTTGGTAACATGGCAGTTATTCAGAAAAAAATCAACAGGGTGAAACTAACTTTATGGAAGACTTAGATTGTCTTTGCAGTGGAAATGAAAACAGAGGAAAATGAAAAAGTGAAAAAAAGCATCAGAAAATGTCAAAATAAGATGTGCTTTGCTTATAATGAACATGTATTAGAAAAAACGATATAAAATATTTGAGACATAAAAATCTGAGTAAAGAATTTATTTCAGTAGCAATAGAGGAAAAAAAGATTTTTGTATATGCATTTTCAACTATATCGAACATAGTTGATGATTATGGCAGATATGTAGGGATGGAGGTTAATCTACCTGCGGCTAAAACTTTGATATTGAGAATTTATGCCCCAAATGAATATAAATTAGCATTTTATGAAGAACCTATGGACAAATTATTGGATTTTTCATATGAAAATTGGTGTCTCCTGGAAATTAGAAAGGAATGATATCCCTACAAAAAGTCAGAGCTTCTGAAAAAAATTTCAAATATACAATGCATATTACCAAAAATTCTTTTTTAATGTAATGGATAATTTGGAGCTTGCCGATTCATGGGGATATAAAAATAATTATTTAAAAGAATATATTTATATTTCTGAGAATCATAGATATTTTTCAAGAATAGATAGTATTTGGATTTCCAAGAATTTA
Source organism: Pareas carinatus (assembly GCA_032468095.1). Classification (NCBI taxonomy): domain Eukaryota; kingdom Metazoa; phylum Chordata; class Lepidosauria; order Squamata; family Pareidae; genus Pareas; species Pareas carinatus. The sequence goes on from JANHFO010001591.1 coordinate 188,730, forward strand.
GCTGTTAAGGGGAGACGTTGCCAAAAACTTTTTTCAGCTCACAGTCTTTTACTTTAATTTTTAAAAGAAAAAATGTTCTTTTAGGTGGAGATTAAATGAGATGTTATTCTGAAAGAAAATGGTAGTGGAGTGTTATAAAAAGAAGTTAAAGGAATTTTGAGAATAATCTTAATAAAGGCACAGCGATAAGCAAAGCTTCTGTAAGAGGACATCTTACGCAATATAATAGTGGATTTAAAAAGAAAAGGCAAGAAAAAAAATGCAAATATTTTAGATAAGATTAAAAAAAGGAAGAAGAATTTAAAAATCCCCAGGACTGACCACTATTACTCACCAAATTAAGCTTTTACAGAGGCAATGATTTATGCTTAACAGTGAGAGAAATGGAAATAAAGATGAACTATGCAAAAAAGTGAATAAATTCTGAATTTGAAAATAAACCAGGGAAATGATTGTGATATAAGCTGTGAGAAGAAAAAGTGAAGAAAGTGATATTAAAGTTACAAGCAGGAAATACTGTAATAACAGATAATACAAATACGTGAAAAAGTGTTCCATCAATATTAAACTACTTTATAGAAAGGTCAAGAAATTCCTTGGAAAAAATGGGAAAATATTTATATAAACAGAATTGGCTGAATGTTACAGAGAATAAGAGACAAATTTTGATTTGACAGATAACAGTAAGGGAACTGTGTGAAGCTATTAAAAAGACTAAAGCAGGAAAGGCACCTGGTCCAGATGGGCTTGCCAGCTTCTTACTATAAATGTTTTGAAGATGAACTTTTACAACCTTTATAACAAGCAATGAATATTATTTTATAAATGGAAACCGCAGGAAGCTTTTCCTAAGTTTCAACTGAATAATATTTTTCATGTTTGACTCCCTTCCATTCATATGATTTCAGATGTATTGAAATGTCAGTGTTCACATGATAACTGATTTACAACATTCATCTGGAGATTCTATGGAGAAATTCAGAATCACATTCATTTTGCTTTTTAAAATACATGTAGTCCTTGACTTACAACCGCAATTGAGCCCAGAATTTCGGTCGTTAAGTGAGACATTTGTTAAGCACGTTCTGCCCCATCTTACAACCTTTCTTCCCACAGTTTTTTATTTTTTGTTTTTTTATTTTTTATTTAAAAATTTTATAAACACAAACATAATCAAAGAAAAATTAAACAAAGATTAAACACT
>JANHFO010001591.1:199992-210736 GCA_032468095.1 Pareas carinatus
CCCCCCCCCCCCCCATTTCTCTGCACCCTGCTCAATCAGGTAAGGAGCTGCCCGGGGTGTGTGTGAGGTGTTATTTGAGGGTGGGGCTGGGTGATCTACCGTGTTTCCCTGAAAGTAAGGCATTCCCCGAAAATAATATTTTCAAGGAGGTCTTATTTTCGGAGGATGCCTTATATTCCAGCAAGAGGCAAAAATGTAAGTAGGTCCTATTTTCGGAGGATGTCTTATTTTCGGGGAAACACGGTAAGCATAATGAAGAGACTACTACAAAAGATCCCCGGGATGGTGCCATACTTTGACGATGTGCTGGCCAGGAATGCGGGACTTAAACTGAAGCAAGACAAGTGGAAAATCAGGGTAGGAGAGGTTGAATTCCTGGGATACCAAACAGACGGTCAGGGTATCCACTCCACTACTGACAAGGCTAGGGCCATCAGAGAAGCCCCAGCCCCTCAAAACAAGATCAAATTACAAGTGTTCCTGGGCTTGCTGAATTTTTATAGTTTCCTGAACAGTAAGGCCATCATAGCAGAAACTCTTCACAGACTACTCGCAAAAAATAACCCGTGGGATTGAGGCCAGAAAGAAGCCGTACTATTTTCAGCAATAAAATACCTCTTATCCGAGAACAGTTTCCTGATACGCTACAACACTATGCTACCTGTAGTACTAGTCTGTGACGCATTCCCATTCGGAGTCGGGACTATCCTGGGATACTGACTACCTAACAGAACCAAGGCCCCAATAGCATTCTACTCCTGCACCCTCTCTACAGCCAAATGGAACTACAGCCAACTCGACAAAGAAGCACTAGCCTTGGTTGCCGGAATAAAGCATTTTCATGACTACCTATTCAGGAGGGGGTTTGAACTGGTGACTGATCACAAACCGCTGCTGGGTTTGTTGGCGGAGGATCGATCAACACTCCCTACGTTGTCCCCCCGATTCACAAGGCATGCGATCTTCCTGGAAGCCTATTCCTACCAGCTGGTCTGCCGACCCAGAACGGCCATGGGTCACACAAATGCACTCAGCAGATACCCGCTACCAGACCCAGAAAAAAACTCCACAATGGATAGCCCCAAACTGCTGATCGACTGCCTCGAGACTGGGCTAGTCCCATCAGCGGAGGTGGCAAAGCACTCCACATCGGACAAAACAATACGAATGGTGTTGAACTGGGTGTGGAGGGGATGGCCAAAAGACCTGGTACCCCCACATCTGAAGCCATACGAACTACAGCAGCTAGAATTCTCAGCACAAGGGGGTGCCTATTGTGGGGGGAAAAGGGTGGTCCTGCCAGACAAGCTGCAGACAAAAGTGCTAAGGGCACTACATGAGGGTCACCCTGGAATAGTTAAGATAAAGGTGCTGGTGAGGAGCTATGTGTGGTGACTCCACATGGGCAAGGAAATACAGGAGTGGGTTGTCTACTGCAGCCCAGGCCAACAGTCATGCCCAACCTTGCTGAAAGCCCCGGTCACCATCTTCAAGGGTACATATAGACTTTCATTGCCAAACATTCCTTGTGGTCATAGATGCATACTTGAGGTTGTTAGAAATCTAATGAACTTGACCATGGCGAATGCGGTGATAAGGGTATTAAGGAGTTGTTCACGACACACGGACTGTCCAACATGTTAGATCCTGTTGACCCTCTCAGTAAGACCGTCCGTCTCATAGCCCAAGGAAAGGCATACCTGGACCTCGAAGGAGTGCAGCAATTCTCTCCAAAACCCAGCAGTGAATTGTGTCCCCCCATCCGACACCACCTTGTCAGGCAGGCCATGCAGTTAGAAGACATGCTGCACAGATGGGCCGTAGCGGGGACCAGTTGGAAGGCCGTTGCAGGGGATGAAATATGCCATCTTTGTCAGCATGTTCACCACAACCAAAACCATGGTGAACCCCGAGGATGGTGGCAGGTCTATTAGGAAGTCCATGGACACTGCTCCTTAGGGTCAGTCAGGCATTGGCAATGGGCATAGCAATCCTGGCGCTGCTCCAGTCACGTGCTTGGCCTGCCGACAAGGGACGCAGGTTCACGAAGGCCTGAACGTCTTGTCAAAGGTGCGGCCACCAGAAGGTGTGGGAAACCAAGTCCATGGTTTTGAACAGCAACCCTGTGGGAATGTGTTGCCAGTCGAGGAATCAGAGAAGCCCGTCGATGAAAGACCATGGAGAATCCGGTCTGATCTTGGCCCAACACTGCTCCACCCGAACGTCCTGCTGTTGGGCCTTGACGAGGTCTACCGGCTCGGAGACAACCACCAGGAACTCACTGGGTAACACTGTCCTAAGCAGGAATTGCTCCTGGACGCGCTCATACTCGGGTTTGCAAGAGAACGCATTGGCCCTCAGGTTCCGAACACTCGGAATGTAGGTCACCCCAAAATTGAACCGCACGAGGAAGTCGTTGAGGTAATGATCATGAACTGATCAAGGATGTCCCTGAAAATGTCATTCATGAGATGTTGGAAGATGGCAGGGGCATTGGTAAGTCTGAACGGCATGACTCGATATTCAAAATTGCCATACCTTGTTTGGAACACCGTCTTCCATTCATCCCATTCAACTCCCCTGACTTCTTCATGAAGAGCATGGGTGTAGCCAATAGGTGAGGCAGATGGATGGATAAAGCCCCTCACCAGGTCCCTGGTCAAGAAGTCCCACAGTGCAGCCAATTCGGACTCCGACATGGCATATATCCTCCCTACCAGGAAGGGAGCATCCAACACTAGCTCAATGGCCTAGTCATAATGCCAGTGCAGGGGCAACTCATTTGCCTTCCGCTCGCTGAATATGTCCAGAGAACCCTCCACTTCCGGTGGTAATGAAGGTCCGATGGTACCAGTCAATTTGATGGGGCACTGACACAATTCCCTGCTTTCTTTGGACAATGCAAGTTCTACATGAGCCTGAGGGCGGAGGTGACCACTGACCGGATTAAGGTGGGGTTCGTTTTGAGACTGCCCATCAAATTTGTCCGGAACGGTCACCAGGCACCTACTATTGACAGGGGGTGTGGATGCAGGTGCAGGTACAGCAGCTGCATACAGTTGGGCTAGCCAGGCAGCAAGTGCGGCCACTTGCTGGGCCAGCTGGGCCTTCTTCTCCCTGCCTTCTTTGGACAATGCATATTGAGTGGGAGCTGCCTGCCATGCCCACTGCCTCCCTCTGGGTCTCTCAATGCAATTTACGTCTTGTTCAGGCATCCATTAATCCTTCATCTGGTGTGGCTATTACAACCTCTGCCTCTGCGCCAGAGTCCACTCCAGCCCCCTGCTGGTCTCCCACAACTGTCCTGTCCTCAGGCTCAGTTTCCTCCTCTGCTAGGCAAACTGGCAAGACCGCTGTGGGGGAGGGTGGCCAGGCTGAACCTGGTTCTGGAAGGAAAGAGGGCCCCTTTCCTAATGAATCTTCACCAGAGTCCTCAGCAGGCGGCTGAGCCAGTGGAGGGAGCCAAGACACAACAGAAACCATCAAAAGGGAAGGGGTGTTAGATACTCTAGACTGTAGTCCTTGGATGAGCTGGACTTTGGAGATTAAGGTTTTCCCTCAGGTCACCTAGCAAGGGGGCTGGCTGGCGGGAAAACCTGCCACACTGATTAGCTGGCCCCCTGGGGAGCTCTCCTTCAAAAAGGAGAGCCCTTCCAGGGGCCAGGTTGTTGGATTCCTGCATGAAGAAATAAACAGAGCTTTAGTTCACTCTTCACCTCCAGCCTCTTCCTTGCCCAGAGCTAACATGTCCCACTTTACATTGAGGAGGGCTTTGTGGAGAGAGTTCCCTTTTTTAAATTCCTGAGAGTCTATCTCAGTGAAGATCTCACCTGAAAAATCAATATGACCCAGGTGCCCGAAAGGCCCAACAGACACTCCACTTCCTTAAGGTATTGCAAAAACAATAAAGTGGAACAACAATTGATGACCTCCTTTTACCAGTCCACAATAGAAAGCATTCTCACTTATTGCATTATGGTGTGGCATGCTGATTTGACAGCCGCGGATAGAAAGACTTTACAGAGGGTGGTCAACACAGCACAAGTCCCCTGATACCACTAGATAACATCGCCAGGGCCCGTTGCCTTAGAAGAGTGAGGAAAATCCTCAGGGACGACTAACACCCTGGTCAGCCCTTCTTTACTCGCCTACCATCGGGCAGGAGATACAGAAGTATCTATATCAAGCAGGCCGAAGAACAGTTTTTATCCGTGAGGTTGGGAGAGAGAGACACACACATACACAAGGAGAGTTAAGTTAGGCATTTTCTGAATTTTTGACATCCCAAGCCCCAAAGTTTTGCCATCACTAAACGAAAACTATTTTTTGTAAAAATCATTAAACAGGACTGTAACTTGAACCATAACAGAAGATCTTTAGAGCCAGTCCAGGGGGAAATGAAAAATAAATCTACCGAAAACATTCAGTCGCTAATTCATTTAATCAGTTATGAATCTTGGAGCATGAAAAAGAGCGGCAAACATGTCACTTTGCTAGTCTTTAAGGTACCAAAGGATCTTTGCTGTAACAGACTAATAAGGTTACCACACTGATAGCACATTTTCCATGTGATGTAAACTAGCAAACATTTAGGCAAACTGCTATGTATGTGAACATTGATGATTTAGAAGAAGAGGCTTTCAGAACATTAGCTAATTTCTCAGAGGCTAATAGAATAGCTTCCAGCCAATTAATCTCTACTAACCTAGAATGACCCTAAACCTCTAATCAACCATTGAACTGCCCTCTGAAAATTACAGCTTATAGGGAAATTTGATTTTTCTCTGATTGCTGGTTGCTTTAAAAACAACAACAACTATGGATCTGAATATTTGGATTTTTGCTGTAACAAAGTTATTCCCAATTGGAATACCTTTGAGCTTGTCTTTCTGTTCTGTCCCTCCCACCCCTCACCCTTCTGGAGAATTTTGCTTGGCTAATATGGGCTGGCTTTTGTTGCTCTATTTATAGCTCAGTGTGGATATGCTAAGTGTAGGGATGCTTTATTCTTTGCTTTGGAACTGAAGCACCTCATGTGTGCAGTGGTGGCTGGACAGGCAGCTGCTCAACTCACCCTTAGTCCAACTGAACTGATTAGGCAGGTGTAGCTCGACATCAGATGGGGTTAATAACATCGGGTACATGTATACAGGAATTGGATGACTAGAATGTTAGCAAGCACAACATGAGTAGATTTTTTTTAAGTCTGTGCAGGCAAATGAGTTCGAATAAAGAAGGGAAATTTGGAAAAGATGAATAATCACTGATTGAATTACATCAGTGTAAAGAGAAATTAGTTCCATGTCTCTCCTAGATGCATTATCAGTAAAAGAGTCTGATAGCAGAAGGGAAAATGCATTATTTCTATTTGATTCCATTTTCAAAGGGCCATCTAGCTGTTTCTGTCTTTTGGCATTGGACTAAATCTTAGGTTAAATGAACCTGATCCAAGTGATTGATGGCCCAATTCATGGTGAGGGCTACATATTAGAGCTAGTTTGTTTTTTTCTCAAGGTGGACCCAACAAGATCTGGTGTTGGGAGACGCACTGTTCATCGGACCACATTTGGCGTATTTAAATGCTTCAGCTTGTCCAGAAAATAGCAGTACATGCAGCATTGGGTGCATTATGATATGCCCATGCAACACCATTATTATGGTGGCTGCAATAGCTCTCAATAGTCTTCCAGGCACAATTCAAAGTGCTGGTTATCATCTTTAAAGTCCTACATAACATAGGATAGGTAATTTGTAGGACCCCAATTCCTGAGGGTTTCTGCCCATCCAGGTAAGTCTGGCATAGCAGGCATGTTCCACATCAAATCAGTGAAGCAGTGTGACCTGGGAGGCTCTGGGAAGTCTACCTACTTTGTCATGTCGCTAAAGTTGTAGAACAGCTCCTTCTGGAGATTCAGTTGTACCCAATTCTGTTGACCTTCTGTCAAGAGTTGGCTGTCTCCCAGACAATGGAGCTGAGATGTTAAATACAGCCTGGTTTGTTACTATGAGATGTGGAGTTCTTGGTGCCCACTGAGTTTTGTTGTTTACTTGGAGACATTTCATTGCCCAACTAGGTAACATCATCAGTTCTAGTGAGTGGGAATTGTTCCCAGTTTATATACAGTAGCTTGCCCTGTCAGAGTTGGTGGGATTGTGTTTTCCTCCTTGGTAGTTCTTTGATTAGGGTATTATTTTCTGCTTGATTGTTTGTCTCATTTTAATGCCTGCTTATCTGAGTTTTGGCTGATGAAGAGGATATATTCTTAATTTTTTTATTCTTTCTTTTGAATATAAATATGGTTTGTTTCTATGTGTCTATTTATGGCTGGTTTGCTGAATGCCAAACTTCCAGGAATTTCTTAACATTTTTGGATTTAGCTTGATCTTGGATGCTAGTTTCCCAGTTGAAATTGTGACTGAGTCTGTCCGTGTGTTGTGAGATTAAGGAATTGCCATGATGTCTTCTGACTGCTAGTTGATGTTCATGGATACGCTCTGCTAGTTTTCTGCTTATCTGTCCTACATAGTGACTGTTTCTATCTTTACATCAGGGGTCCTCAATCCCTGAAATCAGACTATGCAAGCAGTGGGCAAACGCATGTGTGCAAAGTTCCACTTGCATAGGCAGAGGGCATTTAAACAGAGGGCATTTGTGCTTGTACGCAAAGCTCCACTCACACGAGTGGAGGGCACTCATGTGCAAACTCCATTCACATGAATGGAGCTTTGCACATGAGCACCCCCTGCTCACATGAGTGGAGTTTTGCACCCGAGCACAAGCCCTTTCACTCGAGCACCCTCCACTTGTGTGAGTGGAGCTGTACATGTGTGTGCCTGCCATTTACACACCCACACCCACACCAAGTCGGGCCATCAAGGTGGAAAGGTTTACACCATATGATGTGAATGACTGGTTTTTATTCTTGGGCTTCTGGGACTTATGGTTTACTTAAGATGCCTTGGAGGGCTTTAGTTGATCTGTGTGCTAGGGTGATGCCATGTGTAATAGTCTTCTGGCCTTGCCTTGTTTGCACCAGGTGTGAATTGGGGTTGCTACCAAGCTGGTTTTAATGTGTAGTAGTGTTATCCTTTTCATGACTTTTGTTGGTTGTGATGTAGTGGGTGGAATGGTCACATTCTTTTGATAAAGTTTTGTGGGTATACATTTTGTCGGAAGATATTGTATAGGCAGTCTGTTTCCTTTTTCTAGTGTTCTGGGTTGCTGAAAATACATCTAGAGTCATCTGAATAATATCATTACACAGTTTCTCTTGTAGGAGGTTGGGTTGTTACTTTGGTAATGGAGCACTTGGTTAGTATGTTGTTTTTTTAAATAGACTTGCATTTATAATTTGCTGTATTTCCTCTACTGATCAAGATATCCAGGAAGGGTAGTATATTCTTACTTTCTTTATTTCCTTGTGAATTTAATTTTTTTTAAGACGATGGGTTGTTTCATGTGTCCTTGCTTGTTGTTCCCTTTTTAAAATTATGACAAAAGTGTCGTCCACATACCAGATCGATGTTTGGTTTTATGTGTGAGAGTGGTCTAATTTTTTTAGACACTGAATTAAGGTCTGTTCTATGAGTTTTGAGTCTTTTTGTTACCCAGGTCTTTTGGATACTCTGGACTCATAACAGAGACCATAATGAAATGTGAATGTATTGTTATGATGTTTCTATTTTCTATAAGTGGCCTCATTTTGGTTCTTTTAAATGATTTGATTGTGTATTATGCTTTACTTCTTATTCACTACCTAGCGTTCCAATGATGGATGGATGGCTATATAAATTTGTCTGTATTTGCATGCATCTTCAGTGTGCTATTTAAAAAAAATAGCAGCCACTCGCTCAATCTATTCAGACAATTGGATAGCATCAGACATAGATGACAGGCCCAAGTATCCTTGAGTGTTTATGTCTAGAAAAATGTGACACATCTAAGAAAAGAAAAAAGGGTGTTAGGTGTATGAGTCAGTTTAAGTGCGTGTAGGAAAGAAACTTAAAAACAGGAGAGAGGCAAAGCAATAAGGAGAATGTGGGCCAGAGGTTCGAAATGTGGCTCTTGGGATCCCAACAAGGAAGGAGTTCAGTCTTGATTCCTACTGAATAGGACCCTGAACTGGCTTCTCTGTGGACGCTTTCCTCATTATTTACCGTTGATGAGTCCTTTCTGAGGGGATAGGTGAAGAAATTGTGAGCAAATCAATGGATGGTGCGCAAAGAAAAGAGACAAGCTGCATAAAATCTTTCCAACCCAAGCCACCAATTCATTTGCTCGCTTTTTATCCTCCTTTTTCTTCCCTCGGAAACTCCAGCAGCTGGGAGGACAGTGTGCTGGAGAGCTCTTAACAAGGGATAATGAATTGTTGCGTACATTTGGGTAAGTGCCTCATTTATGGCCTGATGGATTTGCTGAGGGGGTTTGAAAGCTGTTATCCTGTGTATCTTTTTGGCAGGAGTTGCCACGTTACACACATGTATTGTTTTGTCACTTAACTTGACTGCCTTTCAGGGAAAATTCCATTTTATTGAACCAACAATTTCCCCCTCAAGTGTGAAACTGCTAATTGGCCAGTCTGCACAAACACTCTTTTAACCTCAATCTTTTTGGGTTGTTCGTTTCCCTGTTAAATGGCAGCAGCATAACTCACTCTTTCAAAACAAAAACATCTCTGATTCCCCATTATTTCATCATTCAAAGGCTTTGTAAAAGGAATAGTGATGTTCCTTCAAAAAACAAAACCTGCATCCTTTTGTAAAATATGAACTTTTGCTGAATTATCAATACTGGAGTCACTGTAGATTTTTTAAAAAAATATATAAGCCTTATTGATGCATAGTCATGCTGTATTTCTATAAGATTTTGCTTAACCTTTTCATGCAAAGTATATTGCACTACTAATAATTTTTTTGGTTGGTCCATGAATATTTGGTTGTCCTTGAACATTCAGGCTTGTATTTAAACAAAATAGATACAACACAAAGTTTCACTTCATTTCTTAGTTTGTGGATTCACTTTTTGTTAGGCCACATTTCAGAAGATTTGATCTTTCTTATGGACCACTTTCAAATACTTTTAGTTCTGGATCTCCGGGGAAGTCATGGCATATTGAAAGTACACACTGAAAACAGAGGTGATGATCATGGTAAAGACCAAGCAACTGATGCGGAGGCCAGCTCCTTGAACCTCTCTGGATAAGGAGAGGATGGGAAATCAGCCACATGTGCTCCAGATAGCTGTGTCAGCTGCCACCTCACACTTGCTTGTGCTTTGCCACCATGCGGTGACAGTCTTCCATGAACTCTGCAGAGGGAGGATGCTTGGGAGAAAATGAAAGTAACTTCTGCATTGCCCTAAGAGGCTGCTTCAAGGTCACCTGGTTGGGAGAAGAACGCAGCTGCACACCAACCTACACTTGAAGTGCCCATTTTGAAAACATCTTCCTTGTACCTGATTGGTCCTGAAGGGGGGGAAATCAGCAATGGGAGGCAGTTAAGGGAGGGAAAAGTTGAATTTAGGGATTTGGGTGCATGATTCTCAATCCTGGCTATGCACTACTGCAATGCACCTGACTTATAATAAAACTATACCTTTCTCAACAAATGGAGCCAAGGATCGCTTCTAACTAGAGGTTTGAGTGGTGGCAGGTCTGAAAAGCTGCCCCTCATGAGGACACCACAAGACAACAGTTTTCTGTGAGTTTGAGCCCTGAGAGCTGATAGGATCAGCCCTCATGGTTGCAACTGCAATGGAGGTTTTTAAAGGGCATTCAATCCACAAGCCTCACTTTTCAATCACTTTTGGAAGTTGTCCACAGGCCAAGATAATGATTTGAAAAAGGATGCTTTATTGGATAGACAAAAACTGGTTGAAGTTTAAAAATTAAAAAATACAAATAAACTAAGAGAATGACCCGGAGAGTGTTTTCTTATTGGATTTACAAAAAAGCCTTATTAAAAGCCTTGAAGAAATCTGGGTCAAATCCTATGAATCAAATACTATGACAATATTTGTTTCATTTCAAGATTAATATTGTTAGTTTTGCAAAGCTCTGGCAACGCTTTATGGAGTTTCTGCTGGTTGAAAAATTGTTTTATGAATTTGCTTATAGATAAGGGATGGAATGCAGGATGAAAAGATCCCTGCCTAACTTTATAGGGCAGTGATGGCGAACCTATGGCACACGTGCCACAGCGGGCATGCAGAGCCCTCTCTGCTGGCACATGAGCCAAGTCACCACAGTATCAGCTCAGAGTTGAGCATGCTCAGAAAGGAGTAGTGGCACCAGACAATGATGTCGCAGGGCCATGTGCATGCTCAGAAAGAGAGTAGCAGCGCTGGGCGGTGACATCATGGGCTATGCACATGGTCAGAAAGAGAGTAGTGGCACCAGGTGATGATGTCACAATCCACAACTTATTAGTCATGACTCATCCGGACACTCGGTGTCTAAAAGGTTAGCCATCATTGTTATAGGAAGTGAAGAGTCATTACATTTATTTATACTGTTTTTGTTGTGTTGAAGGTTGGAAGTAACTTCTTTATATTTCTTCTTCTTCTTTATTATATACTAGCTTTTGATACCCATGGGGTTTTGAGGCCCATGTGACCCATTTTGAGACCAGCGTGGCCTGTTGGGAGGCCTGCATGGACATTTCTCATGCGAGTGACGCCTGTTTGGAGGCCACTCAGGCCCAAAGGAAGGACAAGCTGAAGGTGGCACAGTGGAGACAGGCAGGC
>JANHFO010001591.1:223695-242907 GCA_032468095.1 Pareas carinatus
TTACGTCTCCCCCCACGAAAATTTTATCCTATATATTAATTCTTAAATTTGGTTTTAAATTGGTTTTAATATTGGGCTTGTTATAAATTTATCAGCCATTTTAAATATTTCCCTTTAAATTGTTTTTAAAATTCATGTAAATTGTATCATTTTCTGTTTTTATTGGCTGTATACCGCCCTGGGTCCCTTTGGGGAGAAGGGCGGTATATACATTTGTAAATAAATAAATAAATAAAATAAATAAAATTCCTGCAGAAGACAAGGAGAGAAGAAATGCACCATCAGTGAAATGTAAAATTGGGAGATGTCTGTTGGCTAATTTAGACACATGAAGAGTTTTGATCAGATAGTTGATATATCTGTTAAAAAGCAATGGTAGAATACATCCTTGTTTCACCCCTTCGATAATCTGAATAAAAGCAGAAAGGTAACACGATGACATGATGAATGTACTTGATGATTATGAATGTATTTTATGATTATGATCATGGTTTTGAGAGCATGTACACCAGAGACAAATTCCTTGTGTGTTCAGACACACTTGGCCAATAAATTCTAATTTTAATTCTAAGGTTCCCTCTCGCTTCCATCTTACTCTCAGACCCATTTTAACAGGAGTCTTTGTCTGTGGAGGATGGGTTTACTCTTGAGATATTATCAAAAGTTGCCTTGAAATCAATAAAGGCTGCATATAGATTCAAGTCAGTAGTTTGTATATTTATTTGTCAGATGTTGAAGCACTAGGCAATGGTGTATAGCAGAACATCCATGTTTGAAACCCTGCTCGCTCTGGATCTATTATTCTGTCTTCTGTTATCCAGGTTCGGAGCCTGATAAATAAGTACCTGGCATATAGTTTGCTAATGATGTTCAATAGACAAATTGGCCTATAATTAGCCAGATCATTCCTATCAGCCTTTTTACGTAAGGGGTCAATTATAGCTTCCCCTCAGTCCTCTGGAATCTTGGCTGTGCGGTTATGGTATGAAAATAAAGAGGCCAACACAGAGGTCTACTAATTTGGATTAGATTTAATTAGCTCAAGGGGGATACAGTCACCCCCTGAGGGCTTTACCACACTTGAATTAAAGAGGTTTATACTTTCTTGCATGTGATTGGAGACTACTGTGGAGAATAGTATATCCATCACATAGGAGTGAGCATGTGGGTCGCAGTAAAGGGCTTGGAAGTGGTAAATCCGGGTACTTGAGGGGATAACATAATGGACTTGTTATGGTATGCCAAAATAGAGTGAATTTTTGATTTTGTGTCTTCGATTATCTGTGACTATTCTCTCCCGCCCCCCCCCGGGTGATTTTGAATTATTTTCTTTCTGGGGAGGACCTTTTATTTATTTTTATTTATATTGTTTATTATATTTATATTATTTAAATTATATATAAGTGATATAAATAAATTTATATATAATATATTCATATTATTTATTATATTTATTTATATTGTTTTTATGCTCCTTTAAAATTTTGGATGAAATCTGGCGAGCTGGTCTTGAGTAAGAAAACAGGATTTCAATAACGCTGCTTCAGCAGCTATGCAGTATTTATCAAACCAACTCTTAGGGCACTATCCCCTCCTGATCAGATTGGTATTTGCCTTTGTTAGAAAAGTCAGAAACGTATGACGAGATCGTGATATACATTAAGTATTGTACTACCTTGTGGGACGGTTGGGTCTGAGCATGCCCCTATGTTACAGAGGACTGTAAAGTATGCAATTCCTTCCTCTGAGTGAAACCATCGGCCTATTCTACCTTCAGGGAGCCATTCCATCTGACTCCGCAAGAGCCACCTTGCATCAGATATTTTAGATGGGCCTCACCCTGGTGGCTACTTAGGCCTTGCCTAACTTTGCAAATGAAAGTTAAGGGGAGATGATCGTTTTCAGTTCTGGGGATTCATTAAGGTATCTTTCATTCATCTTCATTTTTGTAGAGATTATTCTATGTGCATTTCCCCCGCCCCTCATCCTGGAGGTTAAATTAGAAAGGTCTAGAAGTAGAATTCGGCAGTACAGGTAGTCCTTGACTTACAACAGTTTGTTTAGTGACTGTTCAAAGTTGCAACGGCATTGAAAAATCTGACTTACGATTGTTTTTCAGTTATGGACTGCTGCAGCAACCCCAGGATCATGTGGTCAAAATCCAGATGCGTGGCAACTAGCTCGTGTTTATGACCGTTGCAGTGTCCCGTGGGTCATGTGATCCCCTTCTGCGACCTTCTCACAAAGTCAACGGGGAAGCCAGATTCACTTAACAGCCGAGTTACTAACTTATCAACTGCAGGGATTCACTTAACGGTGGCAAGAAAGGTCCTAATGTAAAGTGTTCCCCTTTTCTTTCCTGCATGTGGTGCTGGAGATGGAAAGGCCGGTCTACCTGAGGCGGCCTTCTCTATTACAGGGGCTGAGAAGTTATCGGTGCCTGAGCAGAATATGAAGCCCCGTGTAGAAACAAGCTTCTTAAATCGGCTTTCCTTTTGCTCAAACCCACTCCAGGTACTTTGGTAGAGAACATATAGGAGTTGGAACCTTGGAGAGCTTACAAGGCTTCTTCTACTGTCCAAAGATGTTTTGGGTTAGTTTACAGCAGATTCAGAAATTCCAGTCCAGGGGAGAGAATCTCAATTGTATGAAGCCAGCAGGACCTCCGTTCCGAAATGTGCTACTCATGACAAGCAAGAACTCTTGCAACATTTTGCTAATCCACTCTGGTTCAGAGATTCTGTTCCAGCAGGAAATAATCAGATTCATCATAGATTTTATTGTAAACTGCCCAGAAATGCTTAGGTGAGATGAGTGGTGTAGAGATAAATAACATTTCCATGTCCAATACTTTTGGCTAGCCAGATCTTATACAGGATAAAGAATGCAGGATTTGGAAGCTAGTCTTGCTAACTCATCAGTGATGATCAATGAAATACATTTCCAAGTATGTTGTTTTAAAGATGCAGCAGCAATTTGGGCCTGGAAAAAAGCTTAAAGGGTTTTTAGATTTCTCTGATGTCTTAACTGCCTTCTAATCCTTCAAAAGTCTAAACAGCTGATGAACTGGAAGGTTGCTACAAAAACCTATTCTATCCTCCCGACTCCCTCCCTGCAGAAGTAGTCAAAGATAGCAACAAGTACAAACTTTCCAAAAGTTTTCATTACATTTTAAAAACTTGACAGGAGAAAATTATTTGGAAAATAACCTTATCTGTTGTATTTAATTTAAATTCTAACTTTTTAGAGTGGAACTACGCTAAAACATCTTAATAGGTCACTTGGTGTGTCTGATCATAAATCAATTCAGAATTAATTACACTTAGCAACTGAGAGCCTGAAGAACTGTGTTGGATTTTGACCAGTATGTTTATAACTCCAGTTCTAAGCACATTTACCTGCTTGCCCACTTAGATGAACTTCTAAAATGAGACACTTAATTTGCCTTTATATGTTCGGCATATCTGCCATTATTTGTATATAGTCATCTTTTGACATTTGAAGATCCAAGGTCATGTGTCTTTCTCTTTGGATGCTTTTACTACCTTATAGGTAGCCCTTGTTGAATGGATACTTCTTTGGTGACCATTCAAAGTGGCAACAGCGCTGGAGGACGTACAATGGATTGTAGTTGCAGCCATTGCAACATCCAGTCGTGATTGTGATGTGTGTGCTTGGCAACCAGTTCACCATTACAATATTGCAGTGTCTTGTGATCACTATTTGCAACCTTCATCATTGACTTCCAACAAGCAATGTCAATGGGGAAGTCAGCAGGAAATTGGAAATGGTGATTACATGAGTGTGGGATGCTGCAACGGTGTAGGACTTGCCTAACTGCTGGAATGTTTGTCTCTATTATTCACTGTTAAGGATTACCTGATATTGTTCACTTATTCAAATGGAAAGCCAGATGACATTAAAGGGAACATATACATTTAGTTCAATAATAAATAACTGCTTTTATTTATTTTATTTATTTACTGCTAAAGCAAAGTTTCTTGTCATATAAAGATGATCATTTTCTTTGCAATCAACTCATCTTCTCCATCCTCCTCTTCACTAGGTTTCAATATTTAAAGTCTTGTAAGTTAAACATTAAAAACATATAATCCATGCAATTTAATTCTTGTTCTCTAGGTTGTGTGTAGGAGTGTAAACAGTCACTGGATTGTTTAGTGAACTAGAAAATAGATGAAAATAAGCACTTTCTTCTGCTT
Source organism: Pareas carinatus (assembly GCA_032468095.1). Lineage (NCBI taxonomy): Eukaryota > Metazoa > Chordata > Lepidosauria > Squamata > Pareidae > Pareas > Pareas carinatus. Next base: position 227,916 of record JANHFO010001591.1, read on the forward strand.
AAAATCTTATCCGCTTATTGTTCTGGCTTTTGAGACATCCATTTCTGTTTCTAAACTATTGAAAAAAGTAGCCCACGTCACATTCTGCCACTTTTTTTGTCCTTTCATGGCACACACCTGGCCACACAATTAAGGAATTAAAATTGAACAATGCCATCCACCCTGATAGAAACATTTCATACTGCATATACTCTTATTAGCCTTGTGGACATATTAACAGACGGTTTCCTTTAATACTGAGTTAACTTGGGCTGCTAAATATTCAATATTCAGATCAAGGTACACAGAAAACACATCTTTATTGACTGCATTTGCTAACACATTGAAAAATGCAAAGGTATTTCTTTTTCCATAAGCAAATGGGCCATGGTCCCAATGTGTATTAAAGCATACACTAAATCGAAACATGATGAAAATTATGGCAGACAGACCTATTCCAAGGCAACACAAACAGCATGCATAATACAGCTTTCACACAGAACAACCTTGATACATTATATTGCTTTAAGGAATAACTAACATGGAAAATGTACAAAAAGGAGAAATAGGTTTTGCATTAATGAAAAATACATTTTTTTTCTCTACAAAGGAATTTCTAATACAAGAAAATAAATATTGCAACATAAGCCAAAAATAATTTAAAATTGCTCTTTTCAATATATCTTCAATATTTCTCTTTTATATTAACAAATGGCACATCACTTTCTTTGAAACAAAGAAAACAGGCGGCCTTTGCCTCCTGTGACATTCATATTTTTTCCTGTAACTGATACAGAGTGGGCCTGTGTTGTGTCAGTGTGGAATGGACCAAAGTGTGCAAGAGATTCCTTAAAGAACAACCAAATTGCCACACCTATCTAGTAACAGGAAATGGAGTTCCGTGACAGATTTCAAGAATCTGGAATGAATTCTACCTTTTCCCCTCACTCCTTGGGGAGAAATGGCTAATTCTCCAGTGTGCTTTGATGAAAAGCACGGCCCAAAACCCTTGTTTCTTAAAAATTCTGATAAAATAAATATCAACAAAAGATTCAAAATACACAAAACTCCTGTTCCTAAAAATTGAAGGTGAAATTTGAGTGTATCTGAGTATTTCCCAAAACTGGACTCGAAGACATTCCAATTAAATCTTAAGGTTTCAAAAACAATGTCTGATTCTTAATAATGAACACAAAAATGAGCTTTACTACAGCCAAGTTAATACACAATCATGATGCTAACAGGATTCACCCTTTACAGTGCAAATGTCAACGCCTGAAGTTCACACATTATTGGATTAAAGACCTTTATGTAATAAAATAGACCATTTATGTTTTTTACCGTTCATTTCAAAATACGTTTATAATGCATCAAAAATATTTTTCACATACAATTCCTTTTTCCTTTATGGAAATCTCTCTAGCTTCTACAAGAAAAGAGGCAGGTGCTAAGTAGCAAAGGAAGATTGGCATTCCCCTTAAAAGGGTTTTGACGAATATGCACAACACAAAAGAACAGATTTTAAGTAATTCAGAGCTGGATCTTAACCGTGACAAAACACTTGCCTTGTGCGATGAGCAACTCCCTTCGACATCTAGCTAGATATATCAAGCCTCAAATACTAGAGAAGACTTTGATTTAACCATCTGGAGTATTTCACTGTGTTTATTCCACCACATGGCAGCACTATTACTGGGGGCACGAACAACAACAAAAATTGGGCCCGCTGGCCTCCTTCAAAGTGGGTAGTTTGGATTTGGAAGCAAACGATGTGCCTTATAATTGTACCTGCTTAAGGCTCTCACTTCACCCCTTTAAAGTTCCCTGTCTCCCTCTTGCCAAGAGGCCTGGCCCTGCCCACCTTTGGACTGCAACCTTCAGCACACTCCCCTAAGTGAGTGCGGTTGCTAAAACGACATAATTTATGCTCTCCTCCATATTATATCACAACAGCTGGCAGGGCTTCTTCTTCAATCCCACTGACTGAAATCAAGTCCAAGGCACTTACTGGCCTTCACTGTAACTACCGTGCAACTTTAAAGCGGTGTGAATTCTGGGAGTTGCAATCCATACCTCTTAAGAGCTGCCAAAGTTGAGAAACACTGCTATAAAGACATTGTGCATCTTGCGAACATTTAGTCTGAGCATATTTTTTTAAAAATACAAATCCATATTCCTCAGCGTTTGTAAAAATACATAACACTTTATGAGCCCAACCCTTAGCGAGTTCCATCACAGAGAAAGAGCTTACACACTTCCTCATAGGGTTTCAATAAACGCCTGAATGTGAATTTTTACCTATTCATGCTACCTGCCTGAAATGCTCAGTAATGTACAACCTAAGAGGTGGAAAGCTGCAGGAGGCATCAGTGAAAACTCTTTTATTTGCTGGCAGAAACCCCTCTGGAGTCTGTGAGGGGAAGGGCAATTAAAGTTAATAGGAAAAAAACCGGATTCCTGTTTCTTTGTGAAGTCTTCGGTATCCTTTTTCTCACGTACAGTTCTTATTCTCTGTGCAACAAAGCCCCAGTGTAGCCTTGTAAACGTTTGCTCTCTGCAAAATAAAACATGATAGCTAAAGCAATATGAGTGTATCATATAGAAAGGCTGTGCTCCAAAATTCTGTTTGACTCTGGGAAGCCTCACATGAATACAGACTATCTTGTTCCCTCCAGTTTTAAGGAAGACTGTGAGTCAGCAACATTCAATGAGATTTTTGTGATTCATGTGTCAATATATATCACTGTTAAGATTGCACTGGAAACTCTGGACAATGGCAACGTAATAATTGTTTTTGCATTTAAAAAAAGTTTTATAATAGCATCTTATTCACAGTAAAAAATGGAGCGTCCCATCCATCCATCCATCCACTAAATGAAGACAGGTGTTGCTTTCGTTTGGTTGTTCTTTAAAGTTTACCCCTTTTGCTGTCCTGTATTGAGTGAGCAAGCGAGTAATGCAGTAGCTGGCAAAGGAAGCTGCATACAGCAAGATTTCTGGATTTTTTTCCTCGTTTTTAAAGCAATAGTTGAACTAAAGCACACGGAAGCAAGATCCATTAAAGGCAGCATATTGATTATTTGTATGACATAACTAGGATATTGTAGCTAAAGTCTAGCAAGCTTGATAAGATACAGCTAAGTCCTATTTACTGTATTTAACATTATCTGAACATACCAAGCCTTGAAGATGGAATAAAATTTACTTGCCAATCCCTATGTTGGAGTTAACATTGAACTGTTCCATTTCGGTCAATGATTTGAAAAATAATTTTGCAAACAAAGCTTTTATCAGTAAAACACTGATGTGTGTTTGGCAACTGATTTTGGTTTCGTTCCAGAATAGAGATTCTCTATATAATAGCTCAACTGGATAGTATTAAGGACTTCAGAAGGCTGGTAAAACTGTGACTTTGAAAAAAAAACAAAAAACAAAAAAGGAGTGCCAGGATATGGCATTGGAGAACAAAAAAACCAATATTGCTCTGACTGCAGTGAACAAGTAACATCAGAAATCACAATGGTGGAAGGTGGTTCAAATGATGAAAGCATCATCTTCAGCAAGCTTGCAAATCGGGTCATGAATATGGATTTAGTCCTTTAGTTAATAGCTTTTGCTCATATTAAGTTTCTGGTTTCTGGCTGTGCTATTTTACTATATTCTTTGGCATCCATAAAATAATTTCACAGATTCATCAGAATTACAAGATGCTTTTTTCCCCCAGTTTGAAAGTGTCCCAGTGTGCATATGTAAGGGTATATATTAGTGTGCGTATACCACATACACACACATATATATACACACACGTATTCAAAGTTACCTACCATCAGCAAAAATGTTTAGTGAACTTCACTTTTCTTTTTATTTTACTTCCCTGAGCTTACACTGGGGCCACTTCCATGAAGCCTGTAGCAAACCTCAAAACCTTGACTGTAACCTTTGAAGCCAAAATTGAATCAATAGTGTAACGAAGTGCAAACTTGGAGATCCGTCTGACTCATAAGTCACACCAGCTTTTGAACATTTAAGGCTTATTAGAAACATCTGATGTATAGTATTACTGAAATATTTAGAATGCTGACTTCTGTGAATCACCCTCTTAGGATGTGTTGATGTCTCACTAACAAGTTTTTACTTGGAGTGGAAAGGAAAGGAACGGAAAAAGCTATCAATGTAATTAGTGTTTATAAAAACAAATAAGATGGGAAAGGAAATGTTTCAGTGATGCTGCCTCCTCAACCAACTGACTGCTACTGTACAGAAGCAGCTCCCGAAGAGATGAGCAGAGATTTATTGAGTTATCACGAAAGCACAGACTGGAGTTCTTTGAATAATTCTCCCTCTGAGTAATGGGAACATTTCTTCTTCTGATCTTTGTTTGGCCCATATTAGACTACTTTAATTAACCTGAGGAAATCATGGGGAATGGCTCTAATAACTAAAGGTTTAGATTTTACCAGTGAGTAGAATAAATAACATCCCAAATTACTCTGGAAAGATACTGACAGGGAGCAGAGCAGCTTTAGCATAGATCTGTAAATTCTATCTACTGAGAGCCTTGGATGGTTCTTTATAGAGCTGCTCAACTGATAGTTGGGAGTGGTTAAGAGTTAAATCTTGGTTCTTGCCTCCAGGATGGACCCTGATTGAATTGAAGAGGTTGAGGAAGAGGAAAAAAATTTAGTAGACCATAAATATGTTGTATTCCTCTACCCATTAAGTGCTTTCTTCAAATAAGCTTGTTGTGCTTCTTTAAAAAAAAAGAATCGCTTATTTTACTTCATACTTGCACACACATACACACTGGCAAACCCTGCACATGTGTAGGTGCACAGACACACATACCCATGAACATCTATTTTTACTATTCCACGTTCTATGGATATAGTTGGCTTCCATAGTAGTATTCTCCTTCTGAAACCTGCCCTGAAAGAGGCAGTAACATCTGGCAGATTATGAAATCAATTTGCTTAAGTAATGCCCATAAAACTGTCATCCCTGCACGAACAACAGACGCTGACAATCTCAGATCTCCTCATTAAAATCCTGAGATGTCCTGCTTGCTCCCAGAAAACTGATGTCCTTAATAATGTGTATGCTTGCATTCTATGTAACCAAGATATACATGTGACAAGGGCTAACTACTGTGACTGTATAGAACTCTAAATTGGTGAAGCCTGGAGCTGTTTCTCAAGCATACAGAGAGAGGAAACAACAGTGCTCATTTCTGAATTATATATACAAATTAAAAACAAAGTAACAAACCAAAACCCTTTGTTATGATACCAGTTGAAATCGGACATGGCAGTTGTAACTGGATTTAGGCCTCGCAAAGCTGTCATGACTGGTCTCAGAGGTGCATTAAGATGCTAAAATACTCATTCTGAAATTATCCTCATTTCCTGAATCTAACTGGCTGTGGTGCCCTCTGCCACTTTCAGATTCTGTGTCAGAGTCACTCATTTCTGCATCTGAAAAGTAGCCATCAGTCTCATTGTCAAAAGGATGCAAGATAACCTTTGATCTCTCATTTTCTGGAGGTCCATGAAGCATCTCAGGCATCTTGTTCTGTGATCTTTGAGTCCCTTTGCCTTCTTTCGGTAATTTGAACCTCACCACTGTTTTCAGACTACCTACTGAATCAGGCACTTGAACCAGAGAGTTAGGATTGGTTGAGGTGCATTTCATGACATCCTCATCATTGTTATTTATGAGACTCGGGGATGCTTGAGAATCGTTTGCTTTTGGAAGAGGAAGTGCAGGATGAGAAGAGCCCTTCTTGGATGTCCTTTTCATTTCACATCCCCCTTTGCGCTCGGAATGAAGTTTGTCCATACTTTTCTCTGCTTTGCCATTTCTTAAATCATGGGATAAAGATTGCGTGGTGTTATTTGCCAAATAACTGCTGTTAGTCCATTTACTTGAATCCTCTTCTTGATGTCTTTTGAAGAGGGCATTTAAGCCATTTCTTGCTGTTTTTTTCTTACTATGCGTTCGATTTTTACTTTTCGTTTTCTTAGTTGTGTCACCCTGTTTCAATGGGGACTTCAAAGAGTGATCCATCATGAAACTTAATAAGGTCTCTTCATCTTGTAATAGTTCCTCGGAAAGGCCTGGAGTTGTGTTTTCATGGTGGCTGTTGTTCAAGGACCACTCACTCATTGTCATGTTCTCTGTGGTGATCTGTACAGATTGAGCCAACCAACTGTTGAAGAAGGTCCCGGCAATGGGAAAAGAAGTTGATAAACCTATTAAAGAATGAGTAAAAACACAGAATACATTAAGATCAGACATTGTTTTTTTCCATCTCATCATAAATTCAAACACTGTCTAATAATTAGATTACAGGAAATCACAGTAATAATACAAGAATATCTGAATCACATGTAGCAACTACTTTATGAATAACCACTTTCACGTGGTCACTACACTTTCCGAATGTAGATTTCCTTTTTCCTCACTGTTAAATAATGCCCTTTAGAATGTTAGGTTCTTACCTTAATAATATTCAATGCACCCTCTTTGATATTGCTTTTAACTATGAATACTGTATGTGAGATAGAAATTGCTTGCATGAGTAATAATTAAAGAACTGGAATTCATAAAACTTTATGCCATAATATATTTGCTAGTTTTCAAGACACAACAAAACTCTAATAGTATGGAAAACTGCTGCTAAGCAGGCTTCCTGCTCTTGAGACATGGAAACCCCTGAATAGCAGTTTTTGATGAAGCAATTATACACGAGAAAGTATATTTCGAATAAACAAGCTTTTTCATGTACAGGGCAAGGATAGCAAACAGGCAATTCTCCTCACAGAAAGTATTCCATAAACTGGACACCCTGCCAGAAAAAAAGCATTTTCCACATGTGCCACTTGCTTTACTTCAGATAGTAGTGACACCTGGAAAATAGCTCCTAAAGAAAATCTTAGTGGCTCTTATGATGCTTTGAAAAACAAGACTCAAACTGTGGAAGGTTTTAAAGATAACCATCAGTAGACTGAACTTAAAATACACCAGGAGCCACTGTAATCATTGTGAAATGCTCTCGCAGTACCTGGACTCTATTAATAACCTGGCAGATTGTTTTAATTTGCTGTTTCCAAACTGCTGCTGGGACTCTGTGCATTTCCGCAGACTGATCTGGAGGCTATAGGTGTGGATCACTATGAACATGTTATTTCTCTAAACCATCCACAGCAACAGACCCAGCATGATGAGGTTCTCCATCAGTGGACATTAGAACAGTGTTGGAGATCCCCTCTAAAGTGAAGCCAACCTTTCCCTTCTGTGTAACAGCCTTTTGAAACAGTGGTGCGCACACAGCAAGTCAAGATTTGGACTGAGGTCATAAGACACTCTCTTCACCCGCTAGGTCCCTCATTCATTATGTGCAGAGTGGGGTTTGCATCCCATTGCTTGCTTTGCTATTCTCCTCGTCCTCCTCCTTTTTAGGACTGTGGGAATAATTTCACTCTTTCCTCACTTTTCCAAGAATATGGAAGCCAAAACTTTCTGGGACTACTTTTTCCCATTGCCTTCATCAGTGAAAAAGGTGAATAAAAGAATGACAGAGTTGGAAAGGACCTTGAAGGCCTTTTAGTCCAACCCCCTGCTCAGGCAGGAAACCCTGTACTATTTCTGACAAATGGTCGTCCAATCTCTTCTTAAAAATTTCCAGCGTTGGAGCATTCACAACTTCTGGAGGCAAGCTGTTCCACTGATTAATTGTTCTCCCTGTCAGGAAATTTCTCCTGAGTTCTAGGTTGCTTCTCTCCATCCATTTCTTCTTGTCCTGCCTTCAGATGCTTTGGAGAATAGCTTGACTACTACTTCTTTGTGGCAACCCCTGAGATATTGGAACATTACTATCATGTCACCCCTAGTTCTTCTTTGCATTATACTAGACAGTTCTACCAACCGTTGTTTTTATCTTCTTTATATGTAAAGAGTGAAATCCAAAGAGTAGAATTTCTCCTTTAAGATAGTCTCTGCATTTTGAAGCAGTTCCTGCCTGTGGGTCTGCTTGTCTTCTGCCCTTCCCAATGGGTAAAACTGTTTCCAAGGGGGTTGTATGCTCCCAGTGATTTGAAGAAGTACTCCTTCATATGTATTAGGTCAGCAGATGGGGCTTTGCAAGGGGAGCAATGTTCCGGTCCCTGCTACCATCATCTGTCACCCTCTCACAACAATCCAATCCCATTTTAAGGAGCAAACCAGTTCTGTTTATAATCATGTGAAATTGCACACAGTATTGGACTATTATCCCTCGGATAGATGAGCCATACTCTAATAATATCTCTGCCTTTTCTCAGTCACCGATTAATGCTGCTGATTTAGCCCTTCTAAATGTAATAGTCTCAAAAGTAAAAGAGAAACAGAGTTGTATTACAAGCAGACCTAAAGTACTGATGATGCTGTGAAAGAAAACAATGGAAAAGGGATAAAATTCTATAGCATCTCAGCATACATATCTCCCATGGATTCTAGCAGTGGTTGTTCAGTGAAAACTGGAATCAAGTCACTCTACATAATGATTCTAATCCCTAAATTGAAGTCTGTTCAGCACAATATCACATGTAAATGCATGGAGAACTGCTGAGAAATAAAATCAAAATAATCTCAGTTTCAAGTCCTGATCCTTCTTTAAGGATCCTTCAACAGGACATAGGAGAGCACTGTGCACCTTTTTACCAAATGGATGCTGCTGGAGAGACGGAGCATGGATATTCATAAAGGGTCTATAACAGTGAACGTGGCCAATCTGAAACACACATTACAGTGGTTTGTCCTTTCCATTAGCCCCACAAAATCGTGCCTGTTCTATCCATGCCCCATGTTCTTTTCTCTGGATACATGGACTGTGTTCCAAAAACAGCACAGCCTGAAGAAGCCCATTGCTTTTATTTTCTAAGGCTACTAGACGGACTATGTGGAATCCAGAGACATTTTCGGAAGAAAAAGTAACACTATATAAAAGGTAAGCAAATAAAAATGAAGTTAAGTAGTTAAGTAGTACAGAGAGCCTGGCAAGTGCAACAGACACATCCCCTAGCACACCAATGCCTACATACCACAAAGTCTATCCCAGCGTAGCAGCAACTGTAATCGTTTCTGTGTCACAACCTAAATGATCCAATTAAACAGCTGCATCCAAGAATATCTATAGTAGAATAGCCATTATATACATGAACACTTTGCCCACAGGAATGCCATCTGCAGTTTGCAAAATATTATGCCCTATATATTTCACACAAAGTAGTATGAATACAACACTGAGGAAAAAACACAATTCATGCTTCTTAAAAATTACCCTGTACAGCTCCAACGAATGTCTGCCAAAGATGAAATGAATATGAAAGTATACTTAAACATTTATTTCTCAGAAAATACTTTGAGCATTCATAACCTCCTCATCTATGTGATTCTAAAGGCTTGATAGGTTTCAAACATATATTTTGAAGCTAAACTTACTTACCCAGCTGTCCCAGTACTAACTCATTCCCTGATTTTCTATTTTCTTTCTTCTCAGGACTGCTTTTTCTATCATCTCTCCCTTTTCTTTTTGGGTCACGTCTCCTTCCTTTCGTTCTCTTCTCAGTTTGCTCTGTTCAAATTTAAAAACAGAATGAATCAATTACACAATAAAGGGCTATGTGCCATCAAGTTGATGCTGGTTTAGTGACCATACAGATCTTGTCCATGACGCTGCCCTTAATCTGGTAACGCAAGAAATAGCACAGCAAAATACATTAAAAAACCATCACTCACAGGGAGATTTCATCACCTGAGAAGCCGTTGCTTAATTTATTAATTTAGAACACTGACTTCCTTCATGTTCTTCAAAATATCTAATGGTGAATTGCAATCTGTAAAATATACCAGGTAAAACAGTAAATTCCGTTAACAATTTTAGATGTATAGTAATGTTTCTAATCAGAGAGCCAGTTTGGTGCAGTGATTAAGGTATTAGACTAGAAACCAGAAGACTTTAAGTTCTAGTTCTGACTTGAACATAAAGCCAGATGAGTGATCTTGTGCTTGGCATGATCTCTCAGCCCAAGGAAGAAAACAATGGCAAACCACTTAAAATAAAACCTTGTTAAGAAAACTGCAGGGACTAGTCCAGGTGGTCAAAAGGAGTCAGCAATGACTTCAAGATACCAAATGAAAATAAAAATGTGAAATGAGACGGACAACATCGGGCGAAGAGCTGTAGCCCACGAAAGCTAAAGCTTTTTAATAAATGTCTTAGTCTGAAAAGATGCTACCAAATCCCTGATTTTAGAGAACTACTCAAGGGGAAAAAAAACAACCCAGTATCAGGTTCAGGGTCCCAGAATAGGAACCTACTACAAAAAGCAAGTCTTCACCAGGTACCAAGAGGGAGGTAATAAGAGCACCAACCTGGTCACCACGGGAAGGGCATGCTACAGCTAGGGGACCACATCAAAGCCCTTCTCTCAGCCTGGGTCACAACGCTCCCAATCGCAGAATCCTTAAGAGGATCCTCCCTTAACAGATATTAACATTCATAGGGGTAAGTATCAATATCCTAAATCAGTGCCCCCCCAACCTTTTAGGCACCAGGGATCAGTTCCATGGACAAAGGCTTTTCTGCAGACTGGAGGTGGGGCTTGGTTTTGCATGCTGCCTGCATTCCGTGAATGGAGCTTGGCTTCTTTACATGGTCCGCTTGCATCCCATGGACCGGTGTCAGTCCATGGACTGGGGGGTTTAGGACCCCTGTCCTAAACCGTTAAGGGTCTTTAACATCATTACTTAAAATGTAGAGGTCACACTAGTGGTGTATAGACATTAATTTTAAGATTGGATTGTGTCTGAAAAATATATTCTTGATAGCAGCGTTGCTGTCACAATTTATACCGATGGTAGATTCTTTGCTATCTTCAAGGGCAGATACATATCTAATACGATAAAGGAATTCAGAAGGGTGATTGCTGGAGCATGGATTATTATCCAGACCATTCTTGAACATGATATGTATCCTTAATTGAGTATGAGCCGTGGTAGCACAGTGGTTAGAGTGCAGCACTGCAGGTTACTTCTGCTGACTGCCGGCTGCTAGCAGTTTGGCAGTTCAATTCTTACTGACTCAAGGTTGACTCAGCCTTCCATCCTTCTGAGGTTGTTAAAATGAAGACCCAGATTGTTGGGGGCAATAGGCTGACTCTGTAAACTGCTTAGAGGGGTCTGTAAAGCACTGTGTATATCTAAGTGCTATTATTATTACAATCATTATTGCTTATATGAAGCAGTATCCTCATAATTTACCTATCTACTACCTGCTTCCTCTATGACAACTTTGTTTATTAAAGTCTTTGTAGGAGGCATGGCAGAACATGAGGGTAGAGTCAAAAGAGGAGTCAGTTTAGAGTCTCTATGTAGCCACAAACAGACTAAGTTCAACCCCTCTTGAAGTCTACTGACCCCTACCTAACACCAAGATAGTGCTGAGCGTTAGTGGAGTAGATTCTTGTGCTGAGGCATGATTAGTAGTAAATCTGTCTAATTGGATCTTCACATGTGGTCCTGATCTTTCGTGTCTGATATTACTCTACTCAACTAATGGTCAGTACTATCTTGGTGTTAAATAAGGGTCAACGGAATTCAACAGGGGTTGAGCTTTAGTCCATTTGTAGTCCTGTAGGGACTCTAGGCCAGTGATGGCGAACCTATGGCATGTGTGCCACAGCGGGCACACAGAGCTCTCTCTGTTGGCACGTGAGCCAAATTGCCCCAGTATCGGCCCAGTGTTGAGCATGCTCAGAAGAGAGTACCGTCACAGGGTGATGATATCATGGAGCCTTGCATATACTCAGAAAGAGAGTAGTGGCACTGGGTGATGACGTTTCGAGCTACGACTCATTAGCTGCAACTCATCCTGGCACTTGGTGTCTAAAAGGTTAGCCACCACTGCTCTAGGCTGGTTCTACTTTTACTCCGCCCACAGGTTCTGTCACTCCTTCTCCTATAGCCTTATTATTTAAATTAAATTAAGACCATTAGTTGGACTATCTGAATTAAACACAATAATCCTATTTTGCATTCTGGTGGTTTCTCTTGGCTGTCATTCTGAAGTCATTATACAGACTATGCACATTTATATTTGGGTCAATAAAGCATTACAGATTTTGCAAGATCATATCATGTAGTTATTATTCCTTCTATAAGGCGATACAGTTCCATTTCAATGTAATTTCCACATTTTCAGCAATATCTTAGCACGTAATTAATCATTTACAGAACAAGAATTTGAGATTCTGAAGGACTAAGGTTAAAAAAAAACATACAAAGGTGGCAAAATTCCAAAATGTATTCAGTGGAATCATGCCAGAAGGCACCAGGGTCCAATGATAAAATATGTAGGTGCTTCACCATCAGCTTTAACCTTGGACATTCACTGCTAGCGACTAATATGAAAGATCTTTGCTGGTGAACCTCTAGCTGTTTTCTCAGTTTTCACTAGCTTTGACTCCTTCATGTTGGAGGTCAAATATTTTGTTGGCAATTAAATTTGTAAAACAAGTTTATGAAGATAATGTTACTAGCCATTTAAACACACATTTTCTGGACCCAGGTTTAGTAAGGGTTGCACACGAGCACATTTATTATTCTTATATCCTGCTACACAGCCTGAACAGGCCCCTTAGGGCATCCTACAATATTAAATTACAAAACAATTAAAATCCAATTTTAAATGGTCACAAAATATCAATAAATGCTTAACAATTAATTTAAAATAGCAGCCTAATAAATCTACAGGGCAACACAAAACAGCAGAGCAATAAAACCAGTCAGTTTAAAATTAAACCCGTCCTGGTCTTCAACTACTTGCTACAATAGAAATATGTGGCTAACTTTTGAGATGGGGATGCAATCGAGACTTCTGGGCTTCCCCGAGCAGGAAATGCCAGAAGTCATGCGAGTCAGGCCAGGCCTACATCTTCCATTTTGTTCTTGTCAAAAAGATCTAGGAGTTCCCACTGGCTTCTCTAACTCCATCCAATGACTTCATTTCTCTTTGTCTTCTTGCTGCTCTCTCAGGCCACCTGTCCTTACAGGCAATATTAACTAGGTCTGCCATTTTCTCCCTCACTCTCTCCCCTGCCCTCAATGGTTGGGACCCCATTTTTCCTTTTGGATTATTTACACTCACACTTGAATAGCTATTGCTCTATGTACAGGTAGTTCTTGGCTTATGACTACAATTGACCCCCCCACATTTCTGTTGCTAAGTGAGACAGTTGTTTTGTCTCATTTTATGATCTTTTTTGCAACCGTTTCTGAGTGAATCAATGCAGCTGTTAAGTTAGTAACACAGTTGTTAAGTGAATCTGGCTTCCTCACTGACTTTGCTTGTCAGAAGGTTGCAAAAGCCAACCACACGATCCCAGGATACTGCAACCGTCATAAAGATTAGTCAGTTGCCAAGCATCTGGATTTTGATCGTATGACTATAAGGACACTACAACGGTCATGTGAAAAAACAAAGGTCATGTCACTTTCTTCAGTGCCATTGTAAAATTGAATAGTCATTAAATGAACTGTTATAACTCGAGGGCTTCCTGTACTTCAAGTTTTTAGCTCATAGCTAACTATTAATTGCTTAGAAAACAGAGTGTGAACTTTCACGAGGAATCTGTGTTACGGTGCCAAACTGATTTTATAAAAACGAATGTGTCTATCTGATTCTATCCTTGACGGATAGGGTTTTCTTTTTTCCTGGATTATAAACCTCTTACTGGGAGTGCAAGCATGTTGTGGTTTTGTCTCTCTTATCCCAAGAGGTCTTGATGTAATGCTAGACAGCAGTTTATAAAGCACCCACTTTTGAAAGTTTCTGCCTAATGCAAGTCAGTCGCCTTTAGCTGCCACTTTGTGGCTAGAGGTACCAAGATGAAAACAGAGAAGTCATCTCCCCCAGTGCACACCAACAGGTTTCGCCACTGTGACTTTATTGCTGCCATCACAGCAAGAATACTGGAGTTAAGTACTATTGGCTTAAAGCAATTAGGCTTTTGTTGTAGCCAGTTAATAAACCACTATTATTCTTTTAATACAGGATTTATATTTGCAGGCTTGCCAATCAAAGATTTTTCTCACAATTACTGAGCCGATTTCCAGGAAGAAAAGCAAAGCAGAATTGATGTTTGCTCAGTTCCTGCCAACGAGCTGGAGAAGGGCAGACACATTTTTCACTTGACTTAACAAAGAAAATATATGGCTTTGTTTAGATGGCGCAATGCTTCCAAACAACAATATCAATGCTAGACTTTTCGAAAAAGAAGCCTGTCAAAAGGAACAGCTGAATTTCAAAGCCTGACAACTAGAGGGTTGTTTTTCAGTTCGCAGAAGACAGATAGGGGAAAAGCAGCTTTCAAACCGGCAACCATTCCAGCTTTAGGAGACATCGCCTGCCTATAGGATTATTCATCAGACACACAATCGACCACCAAATTCAGCTTGCCCATTAATGTGCCAAATACATTCCAGCAAGGTTTGTGGGTTAACTAAGATGCATGCGGTAATTAATAAACCTCACAAATGAAGGCGAATATATGTGTCCCAGGATAATGTTGCAGGATCTAACCTAGGTCGGTCACTGGGAACAGAGGTTTTGTCTTCCGAGCTTTCGGACTCGTGCTGGAGTCCATCTTCACGGAACTTCTCTCTAGCCCTGACCGAGTCAGAGTGGGTCCTGCAATTAATAAACATATACTATACCGAACCTATGGCACGGGTGCCACAGGCGGCACTCAGAGCCCTCTCTGTGGGCACGTGCACCATTGCCCCAACACAGATTTCTTTACTAGAAAGCCAGAGGGACGCGGGACTTCCCTCCCACTCTCCACGCATGCCTGAGGAGATTTTTGACATCACCCACCCCTCTGTCTAGCAGCCCAATGGAAGCGCTTCCTTCCTCCCCTGTCTGGGGTAAGGTGAGCAGCTCAAATGCAACATGGAGTCTGTGGAGAAGGTGGGAGAG
>JANHFO010001591.1:282514-296927 GCA_032468095.1 Pareas carinatus
GGGTCGGTCCTCTCACCTCTCCTGTTCAATATTTATGTGAAGCCGCTGGGTGAGATCATCCGTGGCTTTGGGGTGGAGCTCCATCAGTACGCTGATGACACTCTGTACATCTCCACCCCAGGACACCCCAATGATGCCGTCAAAGTGATGTCCCAGTGCTTTGAAGCTGTGCGGATCTGGATGGGGAGGAACAGACTCAAGCTCAACTCCTGCAAGACTGTGGCTTCTGGCATCTCGATATAACCAGCTGACTCCATCGCTGGCCATTGGGGGTGAAATATTGTTCCCCACGGAAAGGGCGCGCAACTTGGGAGGTCTCCTGGATGCGCGGCTGTCTATGGAACATCATATGGCAGCCGTCGCCAGGGGGGGCTTCTATCAGGTTCGCCTGATCCATCAGTTGCGTCCCTTTCTTGACCGGGACTCCCTACGAACAGACACTCACGCTTCCAGTCTGGACTATTGCAATGTTCTCTACATGGGGTTCCCCTTGAAACGCACTTGGAGACTTCAGCTAGTTCAGAATGCAGCCGCGTGGGGGATTTTTGGGGTGAGTGGACATACCCACATAACTCCACTTCTGCACGAGTTGCACTGGCTGCCTGTGGTCTTTCAGGTGCATTTCAAGGTGTTGGTGACCACCTTTAAAGTACTCCAAGGCATAGGGCCCAGTTACCTGCAGGACCGCATTCTACCCATTGAGACCTCCCGCTGTCCTGTACGGTCCCACAGAGTGGGCCTCCTCAGGTGCTGCCAGTCAAGCATTGTCGGCTGGTGACCCCCAGGGGGAGAGTCTTCTCTGTGGCGGCACCTACCCTCTGGAACGATCTCTCCCTTGCTATACAAATGATTCCTGACCTTCGGACCTTCCGCTGCGCTCTGAAGACCAATTTGTTTCAACTGGCAGGCTTGGGATAGCCGCGCCCTGATCCTCCTATGCTAATTGGAGTTAGATTATTTTTAAAAGGTTTTTATTTTTTAAATTTGGATATCTTTTTACTGTTCCCTTATAATCAGGCATTATTTAATGTTTTTATTATGCTTTGAGTTTATATGTTTATATCGTGTTCTTAATTGCCTGTAAGCCGCCCCGAGTCCTTCGGAAGAGGGGCAGGATATAAATATTTTTTTTTATTATTATTATTATTATCATCATCATCATCATCTGGGGTGGCATGTCACTTTGCCTATCTCTATTGGGTCTGGGATTCAGTCAACACAATTCCAAACCAGGATTCTTTAAAACACTAGAATGGTTAGGCCACAACATGCTGAGAAACTTAACTGCCCCTGTTTCCTTGCTGACAAACCTTTAAGAAACCAGTTTGGTATCAATTTTTGGGAACAGTGCAGTTAATCCCCTTTTGGAAAACAATTTTACTGATATCATCCCAACTATTTGGCTATATTGGATGTAGCAGTAAAAAAGTACAAAATACACGGTCTTTCAACAGGTATCTCTCCTCTGGCTGAAGATAACGTATTATCCCAGCATCATTTCAAGTGAGAGGAAATATAAGAATCACTGGCTATTTATGCTAATCTAAACAGAAGTCCTTTCTGCCATGGACAAAGGTATAATCTATAAATCTTTGCAAACAATCCTTTAAAAAGTCCTTTTGAATTGGCACAGAACTACAACATTACTCTGAAGTGCAGCATCAAAATATGCCCTGATATGAGAGCTGGTTCATTTCTTCCTCTGAATAATGTTGTGGAACTATCTTTGCCTTTGCTATATCCTAGTAATACTTCTGTCTCAACTTAGCTTTTAATCTTAGGCAAAGGGGAGAGAGAAGTGACACTCAAGAAAGTATAACTTAAAGTACTACTGCAATAGCAATAGAGCTGACTTATATACCACTTCAGAGTGCTTTACAGTCCTCTCTAAGCGGTTTATAGTCAGCAAATTGCCCCCAACAATCTGGGTCCCCATTTTATCCATCTTTGAAGGATGAAAGACAGAGTACTTTGAAATGATTGCTTCCTGGCAAGACAGCAGTGCTGGTGTGTTTACGAGGAAGGGGCATTCCCTTAGATTCTTTAGCTAGATGGCAAGGACCGGAAGATTGGACTTTATTCACAAGCCAAGGGATTCCAAACTGTCTTCTATGGGAGACTGTACATATTAGCTGATGTCAGAGAAAGACCCAATATGACCATCTTCCAAAGCTGACAAACTGTTAATGGGTAATTTCTTTCCTTAAGAATACAGGCAGAAGCCTTGAGAAATGTAGGATTTGGAAGGGAAGGATTAAAGCCTGGACAATCTATTTGCTTTGAATGAATTTAAATCTCCAGAGCCAAATGAACTGCAACCTAAGATACTGAAGAAGCTAGATGATGGCCAAACTTTTATCTTTGAGAAATGCTGGAGAACAGGGGATAGGATAAAAACAAATCTCGGTTAACTTTAGGATGCTTTCTTAATAGATTGTGAGTATATTACAGACATATCTTGATTTCAGTAAACTGTTTTAAAAACATTGTATGACATGATGTTTAGTAACTTAGTTCAGTGTGGGTTTACAGTAAGAGCAGTCTGATAGTAGCTACCTAGGAAGGTGATGAGTTTATCCAGAGGCTATGCTGTACTACTCTCTGTCTGGGAAGCTTTAACTTGGATTCTTACTATGAACAAGGCACTGGACATGATGGCCTAACTGACATTTCTGATTCTCTGAAGAAATAATGTCAGAAAACCTTTAGGAAAAATTTGAACTGGGACATGTAGAAAGAAAGCAATAAAAATGGCTAAAATAAACTACAACTTAACTGAAATTTACAGCTGAATTTAAGAATCTTCATTTTTATGCTCCTGTTGCAGGTCCAAAGTGAAGAAATAGAAAAGCATAGAGAGGATTCTCAGAGAAAACAAAAAACTCACTTCTATTTTTGGAGAGATCACAAAAGACCCAGAAGAATTGGTTTTTTATTCTAAGAGGAATTAAACTCATACTTGCAATTCTATCCTACCATACACCTTCTGTTACAGCTTATTCCCCATAATTTAGGAAGCTCATAAATTTTTCATTGTTAGACATACTGCCCAAGTGAATCTACATACGAAAGGGATAGATGAAAAATTTCCATCTTCTAATTTCCCTTCATTCTGAAGGTGTTATTATTCAGCAGAAGGTCTGAGTCTCATTAAGTTTTTAAGCACTAAGCAAAAATTACACAAGATGACTTATGGATGGTGTTATCCTCAGCAATTTAGGTTTGTGGGTTAAATGGCTAATTTTTCCTCTCTTTTACATATACACTCACCTTCCATTTATGTGCAATTATAATACTACTATAATGAGGTACCAGGTTCAACTCAGACGTGCCCCAGAGTCTCTGTAGTGATAAATATATTGGATAGGAACAAAACAATTAATGGCTTATGGATCACTCAACAGCAAGAACTAAGGGTAAAATGCTTTTTCTATGTATACTCCATTTATTTTCCTCAGGATCATATAAAGTTATTACCATTCATAAAGGTACATAAAAAACAGCATGAGCAGAATTGCTGCCTTTTGATAACATTTAGCAGGGGAGCTTTCTCTGGCCTTCAAGTGTTTTGACCTTCATTTTTATGTACGGGAATGTCTTTAAATAGAAAGCAAAAGCCATTTGTAAAATTGTTAATACTCAACAGCCTTTACTTTTGAACAGTAGAAAAGAAGCAATATGTAAATGTAAGGCAGCAAATGTAAGTCCTGAAACAGATCTGGACTTATTTCTGTAGAAGTGAGATCACAATCTAGGACACAGTGACAAAGGAATGCATAATTAGATTAATACAAAGATAAAGGCATTTCCACAGAAACAATGGTTATGACATTCCCTAGGAAAACATAGTGCCTGCTATTGACCGCTAGTCAGTCATTTATACTTCTTCTGTAAAATGAAGAGGTATAAATTTATACCTCTTCTGTAAAATGAGACATAATGGAAATAGTTGCTACTTTTCCCATCTTCTAATCAGAGGTATGAGGAAACTATTAATCAGATGTTGCAAAACCGCTAATTTCTCACTTGATGGCTGGATATCTCTCTCAAGATCAGACTGTCTCCTAGCCCACTGGTTTCTTGAAAAGTCATTAAAACCTGGCTAGCCTTGGGAATACATGTGTGAAGTGGGGGGCTTTCTTCTATGGATCTGGATGCTGCTGCTATTGGCCTTATCATTCTTTTCCACTAACTTTTTTATTATTTTGTAAGATGCCAGACTTGTTGGGATTAGAATGGCACATAAACAGTAGTGAATTGTAATAATCATTCTTTGCCACCAGCCATGCTGGCTGGTATTAGAATCTCCAGTTTATTTACATCAGAGAAAACATGACAGGTATTTTTCACAGAATCAGACAATGTAAGGGATCTTAGAGATAATCTAATCCACAGGTGTCAAACACATGGCTCGCGGGCCACATCCGGCCGGTGGCCTCCACAAATTCAGCACATGGAGCTGCCCTGAAGGTGAGTGGGTGCTCCCCGGGGGGCGCGAGCTGCAGGAAGGAGTCAGGGCTGGCAGCAGGAGGGTTGGCAGCGGTTGCGGGAAGGATCAACAGTGGACATGGTGGCCGGGGGGGTTGGCGGTGACTGTGTGGGAATGTGGGGGCAGCTTGCGGCGGGCGCAGCAGCAGTGGCCCTCAATTAAATTGAGTTTGACACCCTTGATCTAATCCAATTCACTGCCTAAAGCAGGAATACACCAATACAGTCAGCTTCTGTTTAAACATGTCCAGTTCAGTAGCTTCTAGGGCAGTCTGTATTGAACAAATGTTTACTGTTTGACGTTTCCCCCTGATAATTAACCAAAATCAATTTCTTTATAATTTAAATCCATTGCTTTTTGTCCTGTCTTCTGCATCAATGTTACCTTGACTTCATAACAGTCCTACTAAAGACAGCTATCCTATTTTCCTGGTGCCTTCTCCTCTTCAGGCTGAAATAGCCGAAGGATCTAACTTTTCCTTTTAAGACTTTCCTTTTAGGCCCTTTATCATCTTAATCTCATTTAGACATGTTCCAATTTGTCAGTGTTCTTCCTAAAATGCAGTGCCTTAAACTAGACCTGGCATGCTAGGTACAGTTTGGCCATTGTAGAATTGAGAGGAATGGCAATTTCTTTTGATTTTGATACTACTAGCAATGTGATCTAGGATTGCAGTTACTTTTTTTGCAACTGTATCACATTGTGGCTCATATTCAGCTCCCCTTATTTTATGTAGATCTCCCTCCTTGATTTGTTTGCCCACCCAAATGTAGAGTTTTGCATTTATCTCTGTTAAATTTCACGTGGGGCTTTGCCCAATATTTCCGCTTGTCATGATTCTTTCTGAGAAACACTAAAGAACCTTTTAATATTATTTGCTGGCTGTATGAAAAAAATGACGGGCTGAGGAAACATACCAAAGCATCCGGAGGATCTAAACACAAGAGATATGAGTTCAAGGCTTGGAGTTGCTTTACAAACTCTTTACAGTTCAATGTTTCCAGGGCAGGCAAGCAATTTCTTCTATTAAAGAATCCTTTCCACTGCTCATGACTTCAGTCTAGCATCACGTAAGGTGTGTGTATGTGGTCATTAAAATTTCATGCCCTATTCTTTTCATACATGCATGTAACTTCAATGTGTATACAAAAGAGGTGGGGCTGAAATTGCAATGCCACACCTGCCATCCTATAGATTTTGAGTCCCATCACATCAGATGTCACTGTGTTAAAAATAGGGTTTCTACTGAAATCGAAAAACTTCCATTCGTCGTGTTAAATATTTTTCTAGATCTGCGTCTATCACTTTTCTGCACTTACAGTACCACTTAGAGAAATGAGTGTAGAAACTGCCTTAATTTCCTTGTAAAAAAATTAACACTTTCATTTTAAACACACATTTCCTCCTTTCTAAGTGTCCTGATAATGATCCACTTGGTAAGGCAGGAAGAAATATTAACATCAGTCACGTTGAGACTTATTTTCAATTGAATTGCACTTCAGCTGAAATCCATTTACTGAAACCTGGACCTTTTTCACTCTGAGGAGTACATCAAGAATAAAATACTGTATTTTTTGCACAAGACGCACTCCCCCCCCAAAAAAGTGGGGGGGAAGTGTATGCGTCTTATGGAGCGAATACTCTCAAAAAGCGTGGGAGATCACTCCGCGAAACACCAGGAACGCTCCGAAGCCAAAGGATTGGCCTGGAGGACGAACTGGAGCGTTCCCGGCACCCCGTGGGTGCACGGAAATCGCTCCGTGGGATTCCGGGAACGCTTCAATTCAGCCTCCAGGCCGATCCTTCGGCTTTGGAGCGTCCCGCGGAATGCCTCTGGGTGCCCTGCGTCTTATGGTCCGGTGTGCCTTATGGTGCGAAAAATACAGTAATTCTTAAGCAGTAATTTTAAGCTCATTGACCATCTCATAAGCTGAGACAATGTACAAACCTTATTCTTTCTTCTAGCGTACACTTGTATATATCTAAAATTTATTTATTTGATAATGGTTCATAAACATAGTTATAGATATATTAAAAATGCATTTCTTCTCTAAGCCTTTTATTTTGCTTTTACAAATCATAAAGTATAAACATTTTTGGAAGAAAAAAAATGTGGAATAATAGACCAAAATCTCTCTATGTGTGTATGTGTGTGAGAATATTCTACTTATATATAACAATCTGGATTCGCTCCAGTCCAGCTTCAGACCCGAGCACAGCACGGAAATGGCATTAGTCGATGATCTCTGGAGAGCACGGGATAAGGGATGTTCCTCTATCCTGGTCCTATTAGACCTCTCGGCGGCTTTCGATACCATCGACCATGGTATCATGCTGTGCCAGCTGGCGGGGTTGGAAGTGGGAGGCACTGTAATATGGTGATTCTTCTCCTACCTTTCTGACCGGTCGTGTTGGCAGGGGGGCAGAGGTTGGCTCGGCGGCCCCTCACTTGTCAGGTGCCGCAGGGGTCCATCCTCTCACCCCTTCTATTCAACATCTATGTAAAGCCACTGGGTGAGATCATCCATGGTTTTGGGGTGGAGTTTCATTAGTACGCTGATGATACTCAGTTGTACATCTCCACCCCAGACCACCCCAATGATGCCATGGAAGTGATGTCCCGGGGCCTGAAAGCCGTGCGGATCTGGATGGGGAGGAACAGACTCAGGCTCAACCCTTCCGAGACCGAGTAGCTGTGGCTTCCGGCGTCCCGATATAGCCAGTTGACTCCATCACTGGCTATTGGGGGCAAAATATTGGTCCCCACATAAAGGGCTCGCAATCTGGGCGTCCTCCTGGATGCATGGCTATCCCTGGAGGATTATGTGGCGGCCATGGCCAAGGGGGCTTTTTATCAGGTACACCTGATCAGCCAGTTGCGTCCCTTTCTCGATCAGGACTCCTTACGCACAGTCACTCAGACTCTTGTCACTTCCCGTCTGGACTACTGTAATGCTCTCTACATGGGGCTCCCCTTGGGGCTCATCTGGAGGCTTCACCTGGTCCAGAATGCGGCCGCACAGGGGATTATGGGAGCAAGGAAGTGCTCCCATGTTACTCCTCTCCTACGCGAGCTGCACTGTTAGTTATCACATTTAAAGCGCTCCATGGCTTAGGACATAGGTACTTACAGGACTGCCTTTTACCAATAAATACCTCCCACCGGCCAGTACGCTCCCACAGAGAGGGCCTTCTCAGGGTGCCGTCGACCAGGCAATGTCGGCTGTCGACCCCCAGGGGGACAGCCTTCTCTGGCAGCGCTCACCCTCTGGAATGACCTCCCCCCTGAGATACGTAAGATATCTGACCTCCGCGTGTTTCGTCGTGCCCTAAAGACACATCTTTTTTATGCAAGCCAGGCTATCCTAGCCCCCACCCTTTTATTATTGTAAATTGTTTTTATTGGGATTGAAATTGGTTTTACATTGGATTTTTTTAAAATTATGGCCTTTGTGTAATTACTTTAACATGATTTTTTACCTTTGGTATTGTTATTGTTATGTGATTTTATTTGGCTGTACACCACCCTGAGTCCATCAGAAGAAGGGCGGTATATAAACATAATTAAATTAAATTAAAATTAAATTAATTAAATTAATCATTGCTTATATATATATTGAAAAGTCTCTGAACCTCAGTGATTCCTCTGAACCCCCCTCCCATAATAATGCAATGTGAGAAGCTATCAATATTTAAATTGTGCTTTAAAAGCTTAAATACCATAGGACTTAACCTTCAACTCTCTTTCCAAAACAAAACAAAACGGTTTTCTCTGAATTTTGGGTATGTTGATTGATTATAACACAAATGTTTTCATAGAGAACAGAGTTACAGTTCTGCTAAAGAAAAGCTTCTTTGATATATTATTATGACATTATGAACTTTTGTACATCTCACAGTACTGTTTAGTGAACATTTCTGAAGTGCCTCCTAAAATCACAAATCACTAATCCCAAGCGACAAACGTTGAGGTCAATTTTCAGTAAGTTCACTCAGTTTGCTCACCATAATACATTCTAGCCCAGTGATGGCTAACCTTTTAGGCACTGAGTGCCCAGACGAGTCACAGTTAATGAGTTGTGGCTCGTGATGTCATTGCCTGATGCTGCTACTCTCTTTCTGAGTATGCGCAGGACCCTGTGATGTCATTGTCTGGCACTGTAACTCTTTTTCTGTGCATGCTCAGTTCTGGGGCAATGCTGGGGTGACTTGGTTCACGTGCCAACAAAGGGGGCTTTGCATGTCCACTGTGGCACGCATGCCATAGGTTCGTCCTCACTGTTCTAGATAATCCTCTGTGAAGTGTGATATGCAATCAGTCCGTGCTCCTCAGTGAGAAGGGAAAGTGTATGAGGGACAACGCTGGTTAGAAGCGCTCAGGTTCTTCTAAATATGTGAATAGATACAGATGTGACTTTGAAGAAACGAGGAAACAAAAGTTATAAAAACATGAAGAAAATTTCCTGTCAAACTTAATACTCTGGAATTTAAGAGAGGGAAGGGAAAACACAATCAGGGTTTTAAGATAGAGCAAGTTAGGAAACAAAGTCCCTAATACTGGAACTCTTGATATGGGCAAGAATTACAAAATCTTGAGGTCCCCCCCCCTTATACCTCAGGGAATTAGAGCAGAATCAGTCTGAGCTTCTTTCTACTGTTTTTTTTTCATTTCCTCGACTTAGAACATGTATCTGTAATTCTCGTCACATAGTTTCTCCAAGATCATCTATGGCTTTCCATAAAACAAAAGTACCCAAAGTGACATGGTTTTGTGTTTTTCTTTGCTAACAGAGTTAGCCCATGCATACTGGGGGGAAAAGAAGGCTAGTGGCATAAAAGTTAATGACTACATTAAAAAATCATCTAAAAATGGCAGATCTTTAATCAGGTTCACTAATGGTTAAGTAAAGCAGTTATATGTTGGCAATTCCTCTAAATTTTCTTCCCAGTTTTTCTTTACATTAAGTTCATTCACTGATGAAAGTATGTACAGTACAGAAACCTTGATATGAAATGTCAAAGTATTTTCCTCTTAAAACAGTGAAATTTCCCTCCAAACACAATTAAGAGGTAAAAATACATTTAATTAATTGCTTATTCTGGATAAGTACCATTGTTTTAAAAACTAGGGCTCTTGTTTAAAAAAAAATGAGGGCTTTCTTCTAAGTTTTTTTCTTACCTTTGCATGCATATTAATTTTGCTCTTTTTAGAAGTCAAGAGAAAGGGGAATAACAATGTTTTCATCTTTATTCTCAGAGTGAGGCTCTAAGATGCTCATAGCAATGAATTCCATCTCCATAAATGAATCAAAACAACTAGCATACGAGCCAAAAATGTGCTTTGAAAATCCCTAGTATTCCATTATGAACCTATCTTGATAATACACTTAAGAACCAATTATCACCCTTTATGTCACCCACTGACATCAATTATTTCTTAAATTTAAGATAATGGCACATTTTTAGAAACCACTTTATCTATTTTTTTTGCCTGTGCAATAAAACTTTGTGCTTCCCTTTCCTGAAGAATTGCTGTAGGTATCACTAGTAATCTGCAAACAGAGTAAACTCAGGTTTGTTGTTGGGACAACAGCAAAGTATCCTTGAGGCTCCCCATACTATCTTCCAAGGAGAGAGATGAGCCAAAGAGCTGAAGCAATGGGGCCACTTAAAGGGGTCCTCTTTTGTTATTGCTTTAGATGATTCTCCAATCCAGGGTAATGTGTAGTTTGCCATCAGAAACAAAAACTCAACATTTGCAGCCAGGCCTGCTCTAACACTGGCCCCACCTAAACAGATGTAACAAGTTAAATAGACATAAAAAAGGGATAGTTTTTTCTGATGTGACTCTGCTTATTTACTATTATTATTTAGACATATATCGCTTAACAGTGCTTTACAGCACTCTCTAAGTGGTTTACAGTCAGCACATTGCCCCTCAACAATCTGAGTCCTCATTTTACTGGCCTCAGAAGGATGGATGGCTGAATCAACCTTGAGCCAGGAAGAATCGAACTGCTGAACTTTTGATGGCTAATGGCAGATGGCAGTCCGCAGAAATAGCCTGCAGTGCTGCTTTTAACCACCGCACCATCCTGACTCTTAAGCTGTTGCTTTACACATCTGAAGAGCATCACGTCAAGGAAAGTCGAATCTGAAAAACCATTTAGTTAACCAAGACACAATTCCAGCTGCCTGGATCGAGCAAGTTACATCATGTATAGGTAGTCTTATATAAACGCATATAACAATTAATTTAGTCACCGTTCGAAGTTGCAACCATGCTGAAAAAAGTGGCTTATGGCTGTTTTTCACACTTGCCATCACTGCACCATGGTCACATGATTAAAATTCAGTCGCTTGGCAACTGGCTCCTATTTATGATGTTTGCAGGGTCCCAAGGTCATGTGATCCTCTTTTGCGACCTTCTGATAAGCCCTGTCAATGGGGGAATCCAGATTCACTGAACAACCATGTTACTCACTTAACCACTGCAGTGATTCACTTAAGAACTATGGCAAGAAAGCTCATGAAATGGGTCAAAACTCACTCAACCACTGCCTCGCTGAGCAATGGAAATTTTGGGCTCCATTGTGTTCGTAAATCGAGAACTACAGGCCCTATGTAACCCTGGGATAATGTTCATTCCAATGGCCATATTCCAGAATGAAAACAGTTGGAAGAGCCTGACTGGATCAGGCCAAGAACTCTGCAGCTTCGGTATTTGGTTGCCCCTCAAAATGTAGAAAAGGGTCAGTCCTCTTCCACAATCAGCTGATAATTTAAATCTCCTGCCTGTGATTCAAGAAATGGAAAACCACTGGAAAGACTAAAGTCGCTGATGGCCATCCATCTTCTAAAATGATCTCAATTGGAGATTGCTATCAGATCTGGTGACATGAAACTATAATTAAAACTTTGTATAAAGATGTACAGTGGTACCTTTATACTCATCGTTAATTAGTTCTGGGTACCAAAAATGATATGTACCAAGCAAATTTTCCTCATAAAGAATAATGTGGTGAGTCACAAGGCAGCTGACACTATAGTTCAGTGATGGCGAACCCATGGCACATGTGCCACAGCAGGCACGCATAGCCCTCTCTGTTGGCACATGAGCCAAGGTCGCCCCAGCATCGCCCCAGAGCTGAGCATGCTCAGAAAGGAGTAGTGGGGCTGGATGATGACATCACAGGGCCCTGCGCATGTTCAGAGAGAGAGAGTAGTGGTGTCAGGCGATGATATCACGTCATGACTCATTAGCCGTAACTCGTCTGGGCACTCGGTGTGTAAAAGGTTAGTCATCACTGCTATAGCTTGTGTGTTGAGTACCAATCAAACAGTGAGTATCAGGACAAAGGTTTTCACATCAAAATGTGCTGTGTACCAAATGCGATGAATTTCGAACCACTTCAGTATCAAGGTACTACTGCATAGGTCAGTGATGGCTAACCTTTTAGGCACTAATTCATATTTGAAAATTTGAATTTATTGGTCCCTGAAGTCTGAAAAGTTGGCGACCACTGCTCTAGTCCATAGTTCTCCAACATTTCCGGCTTTGCAGACCGGCCGGGAGGGGGGGGGGGGAGAGAGGGGATGGATCCACATGCCTGCTGCTCACACCAATGGAGCATGCACACAGGCACTCACTCTCTGCTCACGGAGGCGAGAATGCATGTGTGCATGCTCGCCGACCCAGTTGCAAATCCCTCATAGCCCACTAGTGGACTACAATTCACAGGTTGGGGACCTTTGTTCTAGCCCAACCCCCTGTTCAGCAGGAGACGCTATGGCATTTCAGACAATTGGCTGTCCAATCTCTTCTGAAAAACCTCCAGTAATGGAACATCCACAACCTCTGGAGGCAAGTCATCCCACTGATTAATTGTTCTCACTGTCAGGAAATTTCTCTTTAGTTCTGCCCCATTTTCTGGAACTGAGGGTCAGGCTTACAAAAACTAAAGTTGTTGACATCTCCAGACTCATGCTTATGTTTGGGTTCCTGGGAAGTGAAAGTCAAGGGGAATTCAGCTTCTCGTTCAGGCTGGTAAGCTTCCTAAATATATATATATTTGGCCACAGTGTGACACAGTATACTGGATGGATGATCTTATTTCGGAAGAATTTTCTCAGTTTATCGTGAATTTCTACACTCCCTTCCAAATGGATCCACTCCATAAGGTTTCACAGAGGATGCTTTTATCTTCCTTTTTGAAGTGCCCTTGATCCTTCCCATCCCTGTGTTGCTTATGAAGTTCTAACTTGTCTGGGTGATGCCTTTACAGCTGATTTTAATGAATGTGTACTTTGGCGAATGCGTATAGTATACATAAAGTATTTTAATGAATTGTTATTTGAATGATTGTTGTTTAGAATTTTGTAACTGATAGCCTGTGCTTTCTTTTCTGTTTTATTTATGTTTTCCATGTGTGTTTTGCTTTCTAGATTATAAAGTCTTAAAAATATATAAGGACCCTTCCTTAAAACTGTCAAACCAAACCATTATAAGAGCAATCGTAGGGATAAAGAAGAAAAGGCCTTGAGGCACTCATTTTTGCTAAATATCTCCAAAGGAGAAGAAAGGAGTGGTTCCAAATAAGGGGAGTTTAATTCGCAAAACCCCAAAAGCTCTTACAAAACAGTGAAACATAGGGCCAATTATTCTCTCTAGGACTGGAATGGAATCACATTAAAATAATTATACTTGTAATTACCTGCAAAACTACATCAATTTTCATTTTCCACTTTCATTTTCCATTTCCTTTTTTTTTTTGAAATGGTAGTCCCCAGCATGTCTAAGTCCAATATTTGGGAAAGTAGTGTACAGGTAGTCCTCGAATTATAACCTTAACCCTAACTATTTATTGAAAAGATATATATGAAAATGAAAGAAGAAATGTAAAATAAACTACAGGAATTTCTTACTGGGAAAAAAACCCCAAGATAAAAAACCTGTATTGACCTACTAGTCGTAACAAGGAAGGTTAGAAAGCCATTTTAGTGGGAATATTTTATACTTTGCCGGTTTGCCTTTTGGCATTGCATAGAATGCCTAGGAAACGTGTGCAATATTAAATGTTTCATACTTTGACATCCCATTTTTGACATTCTATTGATGTCCTAGACCAGTGATGGCAAACCCATGGCATGCGTGCTAGAGGCGGCACTCAGAGCCCTCTCTGTTGGCACGTGTGCCATTGCCTCAGAAAAATAAAAAAAAACATTCTTTAGTAGCAAGTCAGATGGATGCAGGGCCCCCTTCCCCTTCCTCCTCTGCACTTTGCCTGCCCGTCTGCCCAGCAGTCCAATCGGAGTGGCTCAAATACGGCACCAAGTCTGTGCTGAAGGTGAGAGAGGAGACGACCTGGAGGGGCGCATAGCTCGCAGTAGGCCACAGAAGCTAAGGTAGGTCAGCGGCAGGGTCGCAAAAGGACAGCCCTTAAAAAACTAAGTGGGGCCACCGGGGGTTTCGGGTGGGTTGCCGGGGGTCTGTGGGGGTTGCTGATGGCCATGGAGGTGTGCATATTGCCATACTGGCACTTTGCGATACATAAGTGGCTTTTAGTTTGTAGTTTGAGCACTCGGTCTCTTAAACGTTCACCATCACTGTCCTAGACTTTCCATAAAATGCCTAATTTCACACATTTATGGTAACATAAATAAACTCAAGGGAGACTCCATATATCCAAATAAATAAATAAAGAACTCCGGGGAAAATAGCCGCCGGGAAGCAGCCTCCATAGCGTTGGGGCCAGGAGAGACAAGGCTCCAACAGTCTGGTA
Source organism: Pareas carinatus (assembly GCA_032468095.1). NCBI lineage: Eukaryota > Metazoa > Chordata > Lepidosauria > Squamata > Pareidae > Pareas > Pareas carinatus. The sequence goes on from JANHFO010001591.1 coordinate 296,786, forward strand.
TGTGGGGACGGACCCACGCCCGATCCCCCTGAATGGGGGAAACTGCTCTAAACCCTTCGCCCTCTCCAAAGAAGACATCAACGGGCACCATTCTGGAGAGCAAAGGGCTCCCACAACCAGGCGGTGACGACTGAGGCGACAC